>CAUYUJ010016959.1:52500-120000 GCA_963575745.1 Prorocentrum cordatum
CCCATTCCCAGATCTCCCGCCCAATGAGGTCTTGCGAACACCTCCTCCGAGGAACGTCAACATATCCCGCTTCGAAAACACATGCCCGCGCCTTGCTGCGCCGATGCGAGGCCGCCAGTGGAACCCCAGCCAAGGGTAAAACACAAGGAAGTATCGAACGACAGGGTTGCCTTGGTGGGAATAGGGGCTGTCGGCGGTGAGGCAAGGACCTGGTCCTGAATAGAAAGGGAGGAATTCTCGAGCAGGGCTGCTGTTATTGCTGGGAACGGCACCGATGCTATACGACGTCTCGAGCGGGAACGCTGGTTTTGTTGGGACGGCGGCTTTCGGCGGCGAGGACGAACACCGCCTTGAGTAAGAAAGGAGGAAGCATCGAGCGGGAGCTGTGGTTTTGTCGGGACGGGAGCTGCCGGTGGCGAGGAACTGCACCGTCCTGAGGAAGATAGGAAACCTCGAGCGGGAGCGTTGTTCTTGCTGGGAACGGCGCCAGTTCAAGAGCGATTTGGGCGCCAGTCCAGCGTAAAACGGAAGGCGGGGAGGCGGTTTTCGGCGGCGAGGAGGAGAACCGCCTTGAGTAAAAAAGGGAGGAAGCCTCGAGCGGGAGCGTTGTTGTTGCTGGGGGCGGCGCCGATGAGAGAAAGACTAGCGCGCCAGTCCAAGGTAAAACGGGAGGAAGTATCGAGCGGGAGCGCTGGTTTTGTTAGGACGGCGGCTTTCGGCGGCGAGCAAGAACACCAGCCCTCGGTAAGAAAGGAGGACGTCTCGAGCGGAAGCGTTGTTAATGGGGGGCCGGTTTTGGCGCCACCCCCAAACCGTTCGAGCGTGAGCCTCGTTTTCAATGAATTTGTAGCCGGCACATCGGCGAGAGCACCAAAGCGCTTTTAAGGGGTCCAACAATAATAATTGTTTAGTAATTCACATGCAACAACAAGAACAACAACAATCATTTTAAGACTGTTCGCCCTCATCTGCTCGAGTGTCCAATAACGCGTATTCCCCTACCCGCCCTCTTCGTCTTCGATCGAGCCCGTCTTGGGGGGTATATCTTTCTTCCCTGCAGGCCGGGCCCCAGCAAACGGCGGGGCGGCCGCGGACCGTCGGCCTGGCCAGCGGCAGCGTTGATCGGCGGGGCGGCCGCGGACCGTCGACCCGACCCCAAGAGGGACGGACAAGGGACCGACGACGACGACGACGACGACGACGACGACGGCGACGACGACGACGACGACGACGACGACGACGACGACGACGGCGACGGCGACGACGACGACGACGACGACCGAAAGCGAGAGCGAAAGAGAACGACAGCAGGGCCACAAGGACACGAAGTAGGCCACGAAGGGCGACAGCGGGGACACGAAGGGCAGCGAGGGGGCCACGAAGAGCGCGAACGAGCGGGCGCCACGAATGGCAGATAATGCGGGGCCACAGAAGGCAACGATGGGGCCACTGAAGATAGCACCTGGGCCACGAAGGGCAGTGAGGGTGCCACAAACAGCGACAGCGGGGCCACGATGGACATGCACATGGGGCCACAACGGGGCGCGAACGAGCGGGGGCCACGAAGGGCACACGTATACTGGGACGCGGATTGCAAGGACGGGGCCATTGAGGGCAGCACCGGGGCCACGAAGGGCAGCGAGGGGGCCAGGAAGGGCGACAGCGGGGCCATGCCACCACGGGCGCGAACGAGCGGCCACGAAGGGCACACATATATGGGGCCACGAAGGGCAGCGAGGGGACTGGGCCACGAAGGGATGCAACGAGGCCACGAAGGGCAGCGAGGGGGCCACAAAGGGCTGCAACGGGGCCACGAAGGGTTGCGACGGGGCCACGAAGGGCAGCGAGGGGGCCACGAAGGGTTGCAACGGGGCCACGAAACAAAGCGAGGGGGCCACGAAGGGCTGCAACGGGGCCACGAAGGGCAGCGAGATCCCGAACCCTAGGTAATGTGTGAGGGAGTCCTAAGCGTGAGCGCAACTCCTGGGTGCCTGGGTGTCGGGAGCGCGGCGCTTAAGTAAATTGCAGGAAGTTCCAACGCAAGGGCGTTATTCTTCAGTAAACTGCAAGCAAGTCTCCAGCGAGAGCGCGATTCCAGAGCGCCGGGAGAGCGATTCCTGTGTAAATTGGAAGGAAGTCCCAAGCGAGAGCACGATTCCTCGATAAAGTGCGAGGAAGTCTCGGGCGGGAGCGGGGGTCTTGGCTAAATTGCGAGGAAGTCTCAGGCGGGAGCCGTTGTTGTTGCAACCTTGGGGCCAGGGGCCAAGTTTGAGTTTCGAGATCTTCCGTGGTTTGTACAAAACAGGGTGCGAGCGTCGAGGGGCACGTCGATTGAGAGAAATCAGTATGCACCAGTGGAAGGATCAGAATTATTGTTTCTTCAAAAATGAGAGTTCAACCACAAAAACATCATCAACAACAACAGCAGCAGCAGACGAATAATCAGTTTAAGCATGTTCGTTATAATGGTGGGGTGCCAGTCTATATGCATATCCCAAACCCTCGATATCCGCCCCTCCGTTTTCGATCAGAACCATTTGGGGGTCGATCCGATATCCGTCTTACCTGCAACGTGCATGTCGTGCAGTCCCTTAGGCAGAGGAGAAAGGACGGATGGAAAGAAGGGGTAGGAGGGAGGCAGGAGGATGGAGCACGAGAGAGAGAGAGAGAGTAGCAGGAGGGGGGGATACGAGCAGAAAACATGCGGCATAACCAAACAGTCAGATCGGGCGGGTAGACCCAAACGAGCGAGCGAAAGCGGGCCCAAGCGGGCAGGTCGATCAGCGACAGATCACGCGATTCCAAAGGAAACCATTTGAAAAACCTAAGCGGCAGCGCGATTCCTGCAAATCGAGGGCGCGGCGCCTGAATAAGTTGCGAGGAAGTCCCACGCGCGAGAGCGCGATTCCTCCCTATAAATTGTGAGGACGTCCCGCGCGAGAGCGCGATGTGGGAATACATTGTCAGGAAATATCCGGCGGAAGCCGTTGTTGCTGTAACTCGGGTGATATGGGTCTAGTTTGTTGACCTTCCGCTTTCCTTGTATTTGAAGACAGGGCACGAGCCCTGGGAGCAGCACTTATCATTGAAAAATGCAATGTGCTCCGGAGGGGGGAGATGGGGATCAACAGTAGGAGTCTTCAGGACGTGATGCTTGCATTGTCTGTTCCCTGCCGTACTTTTACGGCTCAAGTACTTGGGCCACACGCGATCGATGACCATTTTGTTGTGCGAGCTGGCGCCGAGTTCGTGCGAGGCATTTCCACCTCGTTCCTCGTCCGCGGCGGATCCCAGCAGTGCCCAGCGTGCGAGCTTCATCTGGTGTGCGGCGTTTGCCCCGCGTGCGAGTGTCTGGTCTGTCCCGACTGCTCGCCCCGCCCCCAGTGCCCGAGCCTGGAGCTCTCGCCGAACAGCGCCTTCCACCAGGAGGGCACCTCGCTGATCGTGTTGCTGGGCTGTTTGCTGGTGGCCACGTGCGGCGGGCATCTCGCGGGACGGCGCGAGGCGTCTTCGGCTTCCCTCCGCCAGCCGCAAAGCGCAACTCCATCCCGAAGGCGACGCCAGGCCCCAGCGGCCCACCGCCCACCAAACTGCCCGCCGCGGCTGCAGCGTTGGAGGACGCGAAGCGAGGCGCCGGGCTAGGGTCGCCGCCGCGGCAGATCAGGCCCGCCGGTGAGCCCGATGGTTCGCCCCATGTCGGCTGCGTTCGGGGTCGTTGCTGGCGATTTTGTGCACGTCCGGTACAAGCACGCCCAGCGGCTGTGGCACGAGCGGTTCGTCGCGCACCTCACCCCGAACGCTGGACACCTGGTGGGGATCGTTACGCTTGACGGCGACGAGTACGACGAGGACTTTACAGGTCCAGACATAGTGGGAGCTCGAGCGGGAGCAGGCGGCGGAGCTGGGGCTGTGCTTCCAGGAGTGGGGGCCGACCCGCTTTATACGTTCCGAGCGGCCCCTACGCCGGCGACCGCGACGGCGGCCCGCGCCGCGGCCTGTGGGCGCCATGGGGCAGCGCCGCCGCCTGGGCAGCTCGCGCCCAGCGTCGGCGGGCGCGCTGGGCTTGCTGGAGCCCCTGCAGAGGCCGCGGTTCCCGTTGCAGGGGGCGCTGCAGGAGCGCTGGGCGCTGCTGCTGCTGCTGCTGTTGCTGGTCCCGGAGCACTTGGCGGGGCTGCAGGCGGAGCTGGTGCGGTCTTGCTGGGCTTGGCGGTTTGGTGGCAGCTCTCGGCGGTGGTGGCCACGCTCCTCCGGCTGGCGCCCTTGCCACCGCCGCCGGCCCACTGGCGGCTGCTCCGCCCTCCGCGCCTGCCGGCGCGGGCGCGCTGGCCGCCCCACCTGGTGCCAGGGGGGTTCTTGCTGCCTCCCCTGCTGCCACCGCGCCCGCCGCCCTGGCTGCGCCGGGGGCGGGCGGTGCGCTTGGGGCGGCCGCCCCGGCTGGCGCGGCTGGCACCGGCTACTTCGACCTCCGCGCGCTGCCGGTGCAGTGAGATCTGGCGGGCGACAGGCCGGCGCCTTGCGATCGGGCGGCGCAGTCGTTCCGCGAGGACCTGTTCGCTGACTGGCCGATGAAGGGCCCACGCTCGTGCTTCTGGGTCTGCCGGTACATCAGGCAGAACGGAGGCTTGCCGACCGGGCGTCATGCGCGCTGGAAGCACGACGCGAAGCTCCAATCGCAGGATGCCGGGGTGTCAGAGCACGAGCATTGCTGCCGGAAGCTAGAGACGGTGGCATGCTACGACCAGATCAACCTCCCTGACAGCGCCACCGCTGCACACCTGACTCGGTCGCCACAGGTGCAGGAGGAGCGTTGGCGCGAGCGGCTGAGCGGTCACATGGAGGACTCCGTCAGCGACCCCCGCCTGTACAACGGATTGGACATCGTCCGAGCTGGGTTGCGCATGCGCCCTGAGCTCGCGGAGTGGGTTGCGAAAGAGCTCCCCCGCGAGCGCGCCTTGCTCACGGAGCGCCGCAAAGCTAGGGGGTGGCGGGAAGCGGCCCGCAAGTGCAATAAAAAAGATGACGCATGATCCTGAGCGCGGCCAGGTGCATCGGAGGGGGCGCCCTGGGCTGCATTCTCGGGGGTGGCTCGGCGCCCCCCCCCACCCCTCCTTCTTTTTTGCCCTTTCAGGCTGTGCCGCCGAGGGGTGGCCGACAGAGGGGTGCGTTTCCGCTGCCGCCGCTTGATCGTCTCTCGCCCGCTGTTTGCGCGCTTGATGTCAGCCACGCTGTCAAGCAGATGGCGCGCCGCCGCGCGCGCGCCACGGACTGGGCGAATGGGGCCATCCGCAGCTTGAACCATCTGCACGGGTACCCGCAAGCCTCCTGTGATAGTCCTCCTGGCCTCGCCTCTCTCAGCGCTTCGCGCGCCAGCGCGTTCTCGATTGTCTCAGGCAGGTGGGCGCCCAGCCAGCCGATTTGAGTAGCAAGGAAGCCATCCGCGAGCTTCTTGCCCGGTCGGCCATCTATCCTGACAGCTCTACCCGCAAGCCTCACGCACGCCACCTCGCGGCATGGCTGGAGGTCGGATCCGAGCCCGCGCCTGTGGAATCGCGTCTGTAGCATGGAAACAGCGCCACTCTCTCGGCTTGAGCGGTCCGCGCGTTGATCCTGCCTTGCGTTCTCCTGCTCGCTATCGAGACTTTTTGCTTCAGCCCCACCAGTGTGGGATGTTGTCGCTGCGTCGCGAGACCCCCCGTTTGGGCTTCTCGGAGTGTTTTTTGCAGCGAAACAAAACGGCCAACTTCGCATTATGTTCGACACCCGGGTCTGCAATTGCCATTTTTCAGAAGCGGCCTCGACTCGGCTGCCCACGCCATCGGCCTCCTCGGGATTCGAGGTTGGGTCCGAGGGCACGTCTGCCGCCTGTGGAGATTTAGTTGCGCGCTCTATCACCTCAGGGTCCCTGAGGGCCTCGAAGAGTTTCTTGTCTCCCGTCAACCTCCTGTGGCCTGGTTGGGACCCGCGAGATCGATGGTGAGGTGCTCGCAGTTGGCACTCCCGCCTCGCCGTGCTTAGTCGTTTTGCCGATGGGCTGGAGCTGGGCGATGCTTCTGCGACGGGCAGCTGCGAGGCAGTCTCTTCGTGATGTCGGGATCATGGTCCAAGACAACCGCCGGGTGATAGTGGGCGGTCAGATACCGCCCAAGCTGGGCGCACCCGCCGCCGTTGCCGCCGCCGCCTACGTCGATAACTCATTCGTCTTCTCGCCGCGCGAGGACGCAGCGATCCGGGTCAACCGCGCCGTCAACGCTGATCTCCAGGGGAAGGGTCTCGTCGTGCATGAAGTCTCGGAGGCGTTGAGAAATATGGAACTTGCGGGGCTCATTCTGTCGGCTGGGCGCAATGTGAGCTTGAAGAAAATCAACGCGCGGAGGCTCAGGCTAGGCGTTGATGCTTTCCTTCGTCGGGGAACGGCTACTGGCAAACTGATGCAGTGCATCTTGGGCCATATAGTCTGGGCCACCTTGCAGCGCCGAGAGAGCCCGCGCCTGCCGGGCGATTGTCATGCGTTTGTAACCAAGAACAGTTCATCCACAAACCACCACCCTCTTTGGCCTCGTGTTCGGCAGGAGCTCTGGCGCGCGCGCGACCTTTCTGCCTTTGTGCCGCGTGGGTTGGCGGGCTCAGTGGTCGCCGACAGCGCGCCGTAGCGATGCTTCGCCCTTCGGGCTCGCCGTTTGCCAGCGCCGGGTATCTTCCTCGTCCGCCGGAGAGGTTGGCCAGCGCAGCGAACGCTGGCGCTATCGCGTCGCCGGCGCCGAGAAAGCTCGCGAGTCCGCTTTGGGGTCACCCCCTTTGCCATCAAGTTCCGCCGGCTTCGCCGAGTCCGCCGAGCACTCGCCCACGCACGTGCGCGACTCGTACAATGGTCTGGGAGACGAGGACTTCTTGTGTCACATAAAGGTCAAGTCGGCTGTCTTTGGGGAGGTGCCCGAGGAGATCCTGGAGGCCTCCAAGTGGGATGATGTAATGGCTCCTCAAGTGGTGGCTCCTGGCAATATTGGGGCTTGAGGTGACGCTGCCGTTCTAGTCGTCCGTCATGCACTTCGTGCGTCTTTTAATCTTGGGGCTAACATCGTTCTCATTGTGGACAACGTACCGCTGTGTCTTGGGCTTTGTAAGGGTCGGGCCAAGTCAATGCATCTACGCCCTGCCATCCGAAGAATTTGCAGTCTCGCTCCGGCAGCGTGCGCCCGCGTGGCATGGCAACGAGATGGCGCCCCTCCGAGTTCCATCCGTCAGATAGGGAATCCCGCGGCAAGTTGGGCTGCTTCAGTGGCCCTTCGAAGCGCCCCGCGAGGCCTTCCGCGCACTGCTCTTTGGTGGCTCAGGCGGGCTCGGCTCGCCCTTCAACGACTTGCGATATCCCTTCCTGCTGCGCAGATCTCCGCGATCCCAGAGACGGCGCCGCACGGGGCTCGAAAGGGGCGCCGCCCGATCGCCGTGCAGACGCGAGCCGAGCGCCACCCGCCGGCTCGCTCTGGGCCTTTTTTTCGGTGCTGGAGAGGAGCGGCATGAGGCCTGCCACCGAGAGGCAGCGCCGCAACCTTCTGGCGGACGTCACCCAGTTCTGCCTGTCGCAAGGGTTGACCTGGACCGACCTCCCGGGCTCGGGCACGGCGCTCGCGGAGTACCGGAACTACCTGCACCTCGAGGGCCGCCCGGGCGCCGACGACGGCCGCCCGTTGGCAGCTGTCTCGCATTTCTACCCCTCGGTCGGCAAGCAGGTAAAGGCGCAGCTGCCTCAGGCGAGCCGCTGCGCCCAGGCTTGGGCTCGCCGAGCCCCGGGCCACCAACGGCTGCCGCCCCCCCGCGCCGCCGCGCGGGCCGGCGCCGGCCTGCTGCGGCGCGAGGGCCGCGTCCGCATGAGCGTTTGGATGCGCCTCGCCTTCACGCGCTACCCGAGGCCGATAGAGCGCTTCCGTCTCCGCTACGCCAAGGAGGCCAGAGCGCTGACCCAGCTGAACCAGGCGCTACAGCACACGCTGATCTTCGGGGAACTGGTGGATCGCAACTTCGCCATATTTGTCGAGAGGGGGCTGGCCGGCTGCGGGCTGCGGCCCCCGGCCCCGACCGACCTGCGGCGCCTCTTGCGGCCCGCCTGCGCGGCCCCCCGCCGAAGGCAAGTCCGAGCGAAATTGAGCGCCGTCTCAATTGAGTTGTTCACCGCACTGCCGAGCGCGGCAAGGACTTTCGCCGTTGCGTGTGTTTCGAGCTTTTCTGTGGCAGTTGTGCTCTCACTCGACAACTTGGGGAGCGAGGGCGCACGGCCTCGGCCTTGATATTGCCCAGCACACCGCCGAGAATCATCTGTCTCCTGTGATTGTGCGCCGTGTGCGGGGCTGGGTCCTAACAGGGGCCGCGCGCTCGGTCTGGCCAGCGATGCCCCGCACCGCGCTCTCAGCTGCCAGCCGCCCACCTTTCCGTTATTCCCCCTAGGTCTGCCTGGCTTCTCAGAGAAGGATGCGGCGGCGGTTCATATTGGAAACGAGTTGCTTGACGTCAGTTTGAAAACCAGTTGCTTGACTTCACTTTGACTGGCATTCGCTGTGCATCCAGCGCAATTGCCCCGTCGCCATTGAGAACCCACATACTTTTGTTCCGTGGCAAGTGCCAGGTCTTAAGAAATTGCTCTCACATGATTCTTGCCGCGAGATAGTACTAGACTGCTGCCAGCACGGTATGCCCTGGCGTTTGGCCTCTGCTGTCGACCATGCTCGCGCTTCTGTTATGCGCGATCGATTACAAGTGGGATGCGGCCTGGCGGCCAGTTCTCTCCTGCGGGTGTGGGCATGCTCTCACCGAATCGCTGACAGTATTTTGCTCCTCGTCGCCGGCTGGGCGGCCTCTGCCTCCTGCCTCACGCTTCCTCGCACTGAAGGACAACAGTTGGCGCCCTCTAAGCCTCAGGCTCTTTGGGGGATTCCACGCGCCTTCAGCTGGGGCCGGCGGAGATTGGTTGACTTCAGCAAGCTAGGAGTCTTCAGGGCGCGGTGCTTGCATTGTCTGTTCTCTGCCGTACTTTTACGGCTCAAGTTATTATCTTATTATTTTCCTTTTCCTTCTCCTTTTCTATTCCTGCGTGGCTGGGCATGCTTTTCATCAATCGCTGACAGCACTCTGCTCCTTGTCGCTGGCTGGGCGGCCTCTGCCTCCTGCCTCACGCTTCCTCGCACTGAAGGACAAAAGACGCCGCCCTTTCAGCCTCAGGCTCTTTGGGAGACTCCACGCGCCTTCAGTTGGGCCCGACAGAACATGGTTGACTTCAGCAAACGAATTATCGTTAGACAGGAGAGTTTAACGACAATCCTCCTTGCAGAACCTCACTTCAGCTTCGCGCGCAGGGACAGTGAATGACCGTTCGGCCCCCTCGCTCTGATTTTGGGGGGATGGGGGGGTATCACAGGTCCAGTCGCTCTCGCGCGTGCCTCCCATGCAGGCCAGCTTTCCACGGGTTCGACAAGTTCACCGCTCACCCCAGACCAACTTCCCGCCCTTGCTGGACAAAGGGGGAGGGCTGGTTCGACCCCCGCCCCCCTTTTTGAGGCCCTCCCCCCCTCACCGATTTGAGAGGCATCCCACCTTTGGTTCAGACGTGTCCAGCGATTTGCTCCAAGCAAGCGTCCACGAAACGTGTTTTCGTCACGTCGGCACACCCCGCACGCGCGTCGCGGCCCCACGGGGATGTCTACCTAAAGCGCCAGTGCGCGCGGCCACATGCAGCACAATGCATGTACATGTTGAGACACCCCGCGCACGCTTCGTAACCCCATAGAGGGCGCCACCGAAGGCCCCAGTAGGTGCGGCCACATGCGGTTCCTCGCCCACCGCGTGTCCATCTTGGCCCCGGTGGGTGCGGCCACTTGCGGCTCTCCGCCCATCGCGTGTCCATCTTTGGAGATCCCATCTCGTGCTTGGTGGTGGCCCGATAGGGAGCTCCACCTAAGGCCTCCGCGGGTGCGGCCACATGCGGCCCCCCGCCCACCCCATGTCCATGTCGGCAGGCAGTCCTCACAAGTGTCGTGTCCCCACAAGAGGGGCCCACCGAATTAGAGCCCCAACGGGAGCGGCCACATGCGGTGCACCGTTTACCACATGTTTGTTTATGTCGAAAAGAGCGCGTTCTGGGGTCGCTTGGGGGGGTGGAGGGGTTTGGAACCAGACCCCCCCCTTCTCCTGGCGGCGGCGGCGGATGGCGGCGGCGGCGGTTGGCGGCGGCGGCTTTCTTGGCCGGCGCCAGCGCCTGCGGCTGCGGGCGGCGGCGGCGGGGAGCGTCGACGAGGACGACGGTGGTGGTGGTGGTGGTGGTGGTGGTGGTGGTGGTGGTGGTGGTGGTGGTGGTGGTGGTGGTGGTGGTGGTGGTGGGTGGTGGTGGTGGTGGTGGTGGTGGTGGTGGTGGTGGTGGTGGTGGTGGTGGTGGTGGTGGTGGTGGTGGTGGTGGTGGTGGTGGTGTGGTGGTGCGTGCGGTGGTTTGTTGTGGTGGTGGTGGTGGTGGTGGTGGTGGTGGTGGTGGTGGTGGTGGTGGTGATAGTGGTGATAGTGGTGATAGTGGTGGTAGTGGTGGTGGTGGTGGTGGTGGTAGTGGTGGTACTCGTCGCTGCGTCCCCGCCGTCGCCGGCGCCACCGCTGGCGTTGCTGGCCCCGCCATTGCCGGCGCCGGCAGAGGGGGGGAAGGGGTTGGTCACCGTCGCTGCGTCCCCGCCGTCGGCGTTGCTGGCGGCCACCAGCGCCGGAGCCGGCGCGAGCGGGGGGGGGTTGAGAGGGGAAGGGGGGGGGTCGGAAGGGTCGGGCTTGGGGGGGAGGGGGCTCCCCCTGGTTTTGATCGACGGCACCGAGTGTTGGGGGGGGGCCACCCTCCGGTTCGAAACGCGCCGCCGAATGTTCCCAACGCAAGCGCCCGTGAAACGCGCTCTCTCCCATGTCGACATGCCCCTCACACGTGTCGTGGCACCATAGGGAGCTCCACCTAAGGCTCCAGCGGGCGCAGCCACATGCGGCTCCTCTTCCATGTCGGCGCACCTCCCAATCGCTTGCTGGCCCCCTATGGAGTTCCACAGAAGGCGGGATTCACAACTACGGCACTCACAGCTGCATATCGTTGGGCTTTTTAGCCTGGATAACTGTAATGCCGTTTCTGCAGGAAGACGGCCAAGCAGGATCCCCGCCATCTCACACCCCGCTGCGTGGGGACATCGCGCAAGGACCAAGAGAACCTCGCGATGTTCGACCGTGGTGAATTCCCCATTGTTCGCGACGCGTACCACGCTGACGTTGCAGCGCTCTCTCTTGGAGCGCTTCGCCAGTGTGTTGAGGGAGCGAGCAGCGGCCTGCCCCCATAGGTGACTACCTGGCCCATTGTGCCCTGAACGCGGTTCAGGCGGTAACCTAATCGATGTCGCTGCATGAGGAAGCGGCCCCAACGCCCGAAGATGCAGCTGCTTGCGCCCAGGGAGTCTTCCAGTGCCGACAGGAGGAGAAGGAGGAGGAGGAGGAGGAGGAGGAGGTGGCCTGTCTCGTTGCGGCTGTTGCTTCCCTTCGCACGCTGGAGGACGGGGCCGTTGAACCCCCCCCACACACACACACACCTCTCAGGGCCAGGGGTACCGTTGCCCAGCTCTTCCCAAGGGGGTTCTGGCGACAGCGACTATGGAGAGCACGCGAGCTGGTTTGAGGACAGCTCACCGTGCATGGGGTACGCTGAGGTCCGTTCGCGTGCTCTGACCTGCGCAGCCTGGTGCGCCGTCTGACACGTCCTGACACCTCTCCTCCTCCTCCTCTCTTCCCTCCTCCCCTGAGTCACTTTAGTGCGACCCGCGGAACCGCGGAGAGAGCGCGCTTTTAGGCTTCGCCCTGCAGGGAGATGCGCGGAATTAGGCGACCTATGGTCACCAGACAGGGCCCAGTTCGATCCGACCGATCTGGTTCGACGTCGATTTCGGCAGGTTCGACTCTATTATGTTCCGATGTTCTGGCGATCCGGTACGGCCTCGATGTTTGCATGGCGGTGTTGTGCATTTTGGCTCGGCCGATAAGATCCGATTCGATCCGCGGCGGTGTTGCATCTTGGTGCGGCAAGATCCGACGCACATGCCGATCCGATCCGATTTCCCGATCGATGTTGATTGATCGTGCTAGGAGAAGGAGGGGTAGACAGAGCGAGCGAGCGGTCACCTGTCTGGCCTTGGTCTGGTGACAGAACAACCGGCGTGCCACACGTATTGGCTTCAAGGAGATCCAGCGTCGGCATGGCTGCCGAGATACTGTGAAGTGCGCTTGGCACTCGCCGTGAGGGAAAGGGGTCCTGAGGGAAACGGGTCCCGGACCCCAGGGCTCTCCCCAGGACTGGCAGGGCCCTTTCGACGGCAGCGGCGCGCGCTTTCCCGGGCAGCGCCTCGGCTTTCGGCCGCCGGGGGCGGCGGCCGAAAGCGGGGGCGCCCATCGCGCGCGGCGGCGGCCGAGGATTGGTGCCCGACCCGGATTGGGGCGCGCTGCTCCAGGCGGAGGCCTGGCGACGGGCCACGGGCCGCGCGGAGGGAGACGCGGGAGAGAGGTCAGGGGCAACGGTAGGTGAGGAGGTCGCCCGCCAGCACGCCAGCACTCCCGCCCCACGTAGTTTGGCTGATTCGACGCCCTGCCTCCCGCCCGCCAGCTGACTGATCGCCTGCAGCTTCAACGCGCTCGAGGGGGCAGACGCCCACGCTGGGTGCCAGGCAAGAGCTCGACGAGGGCGCCACGCCCCCTCGATTTGGCCCCGTGGTAGACCGAGGTGCGGCCCAGAAGGTCGAAATTGACAGACGGTGCGACTCGCGTTGCCTCCCCGGCCCCCTCCCCTCCGGGGGCAGCGTGCGGCGTGGAGGGGGGATAGGCTCACGGGGGGACGCATAGACTCCCAAACGCCCATTCATCACCGATGCGGGTCCGATGGCCCACCCCGCCCAGGACCGTGCGGTTGTGCCATCGGGTTCTCATCACCGATCAATCGGCTTGTTTCGCCGATTCCAGATCGATGTTCCCCCCACCCCCCCATGAGCCAGCCCCCCTGTCGTTCATCCCCCGGATGGAGGAGGGTGGGAAAGAGGAATGGAGGGAGGAAGGAGGAGACTGGCAAGAGTGGGCCTGCGTAGGGCCGCATGTGCCCATTGATCATCGCAAGTCCATGATCCATTTCTCTGCCACTCGGTTGGCCGATCAAGGTTTTCCGACGTTGTGTGAATTTATGGGGGTGGGCCGGGTTCCGCGCAGGGGAGACGAGTGCAGTCCAGCCAATCGTCCATCGATTGCCAACAGGGGCCAGATAGCCCATTCCGCCCAGAAGCGTGCAGTCTCGCTATCGGGAGCCCATCGCCGATCTTTGGGCGATGAATCGCCGATTCCTATTCGATGAGTTCCCCTGGAGCTGGCCCCGCCCCTATCGTTCCCCCTCACGTCGGGGTCCGCCGAGGCCTAAAAAGGACCTCCTGTGCCCACATTTTGGGAGGCTGGTGCTTCTCAGGAAACAATCCTATGGGCGTGCCTCTTCCCTCCCTCTCTCCTTTCAAAAAGCAGATTCAGAGGAAGAAGACGTAATGTCAAAGATGCATGCCAGAAATTCAAAGTATGCATCAGATGTCCCAGATATACTCATGTTCCACAGGCTGACGAAACGAGGCCCGCTAGATACTCCGGAATTCCTGGAACGTGTCTTGAGTCAATCGCATCATGGGTAATTACTAAATATTAGATCTGCCCTTGGACCTCTCCAGGGCTCCAGGGGAACGTTTTAGTTAGAATTCCAAGGGGAGTTCAGCCGCGGCGACGAGAAGGCAGACCCAAAAAAAATAACTTCAGGGGTCCGCAAAACTGGTAGCGAAGTCGAGCCATACCTTTATGCGTCATATAGTTGTGGAAACGAGGAGTGTTCCAGAAGCCCCCCACAACAACAAAATCTCACACAAGTCAGAGTGAGGAGGCCGAACGGTCATTATGTGTCCCTGGGTGCGTGGCTGCAGTGGAGTTCCGCGGCGCAGATTCTGCTTGTTTGTTGTCGTCGTCCCACCCGCGACCCACCCGCCGACCCACCTGCGACCCACCCCAATTGATATGACGAAAAAAGCAGCGCGTACGGCGAGCTCGTTGCGCAATGTGTTCAGGCATGCTTGACGCTTTGCGTATCCCCACCAGCTTTCAGCGGCGGTTGGCTGCGACCCTGGAGGCCCACGTGGTGTGTGTTGGTGGACGAACCCGAGTCTTGCGAGGAAGTGCGAAAGCTGCGGGCAGGGTCAGGACATGGCGTCCGTCGGCTCTCGTGTCTGCCCCAGCGCAGCTCCCCCCAGGTCGCCTCACCCAAATGGCAACGGTACACTTTGCTCGTACATGCGCCACGTGCCCCGGGAGGTACAGCCAGCTCTGTATACTTGTGGATATGCTTGTCCCTGGTTCAGTTTGGCGTACTTCAGGCGGCAGCACCACTACCAGTGCAGCACCCCCTAATTTCTCTACCCCGTTGGCGATGCTCACCACGCCGGCTGGTTTTCCCCCCTCACTCTGAGGCTTGACGCCGTGCCGCTACGCATTGCGTGGCTCACAGTCGTTCGGCTCCCCACTGCACTGTTGGGTGGACTGGCGGGTGTTGATATCTCCACGGAGTGGTTCAGCCTTCCGCAGCAGCTGCAGCACCCTAAGCTCACCATCAGCTATCAGCAAGTTGCGTTGCACTACGTTCCGCGACAGCTCAGCCCCCCTGGCTAGCACACGTCGTCTAGGGCGTTTGGAGCCTGGCGCCCCACCGGCGACTCGCTCCACGGGCTTCGCGCCTGCCCCCATTCAGAACGACGGACTCGGTTGTTCTGATTCACGTCTTGTTACTGTGTGGGCCGTGCCTATGGCAGGCATCGAATTCCTCGACATGTTGTCCTGTGCACGCGCTCGAGCTCCCAGGATGCCCCCCGCCGTCAGCCCCCTTTCAGCTTCGCGGCTGCTTTGTGAGTGGGCCGGCCGGCTCGTGCCTTCTGTAGCTAATTCGGCTCGCCCGTTTGCCTGGACTCCCTGCCCGCCGCCTGCCTCTTCGCTTGCGGCCGCGACCGAAAAAATATCCCCACCAGCCCACCCAAAGCCGATACCCAGGCGAGCTGAGAGGAGCAGGGGAGTTTAGGAGCAAAGAGGAGGACAGGGGGTATCGTTCGAGGAGGGAGGAGGAGAGTGGATGAGGAGGGAGAAGGATGTTGAATTTCCGGATGAGGAGGAGAAGGAGGAAGAGGAGGAGGACGAGCAGAAGGACCAGAGGCGTCTTGGATGCCTCTCGGCGTCTCCCAGGATATCTCTTGTGGTCTTGGTTTCTTGGAGCGTCTTGGGAGCGTTGTGCCGGTTCCGAACAACTCTAGGGTCGTCTTGAATACATATTGGAAGTTTCTCGGGACCTTTTTGGGGGGCCGCTTGGAGGCGTATTTGGGAGATTTGTTCGGGCCTCTTTGGGGCTCGTTGGGCTCTCGTTGTTGCCAGGTGTCAGAGGTCTCTTGGGGCCGCTTTGGCCCCTGTAGCTCAAAAGGAGGGGGATCCTCAATTCAGGTCCCCCCCATGGGAGGCTCAAACATGCTGTATTGGTGCCCTCTTGGGGCGATCTTGGGGCGGTCTTGGGCGCTCTTGGGGCCCTCTGGGAGCCCTCTGGGGCTCCTCTTGGGGCTCTCTTGGGGCCATCTTGGGGTCTCTGAGGCCAGTCGGAAGCGAAAAGACGAGAAGACAGAAAACAGTGATGTTCCTCAGGTTCGGGGGCCCTTAAAGCCGTCTTGGAGCCGTCTTGGGGCGTCTTGAAGGTATGTCGGAGGCTATCTTGAGCCATGATGAAGCATTTGTGGTCATCTTGGAGGCCATCCTGGGCCCTTTGAGGCCCTTTTGGCGCCATCCTGGGCCATCTTCGGGACGAACGCCTCGCGCCCCCCCCTCCCAGGCCCAGGTGAGGGGGTAGGGGGAGGGGCCAAGGCCCCCTCCCCGCCCGCAAGCCGTCCCGCTGACTCCCACCCGCCCTCCCAACACATACGTAGCACCCGAGTCTGGCCCGAGCCTCAGCATAGTCAGCAGTCGTCTTTGGATGAGCAGCTACTGGGGGCCAATCCGCCGCCGCCGCCGCCGCTGCCGCCGCCGCCACCGCCGCCGCCGCCGCCGCCGCCCCCCGCTGCCAAACCGCCGCCGCCCCCGCCCCCGCCCCCGCCCCCGCCCCCGCCGCAGCCGCCGCAGCCGCAGCCGCCGCTGCCGCCGCCACCGCCGCCGCAGCCGTCGCAGCCGCCGCCGCCGCCGCCAAGTGTACTCTGTATTGTTTTTTTGACAGGGATGGTGGTGGGGGCCGCATCGGGTTGGCTGCGCATGTTCCGAATTTGGAGGCAGAGTGTGTTTTGTAGTGTTTTTGTACAAGGGATGGTGGGGGGGGCATGGACCTTGGTTGGCCCCCAGTCGCCTGGGGGAAGGGGTGTTTATTAATAGCGAACAGTGGTAAACCCCTCCCCCGAGCAGGGGAAGGAAGGATGTTGACAGAGAGAAGACAAAACTCGTGAAACCTCTTACGTCCACGGGGTGGGATTGGCGCTTGCGGCGGGCTTCTTCAGAGCCCCGGTGACTGCCGACGACGCCGTCGCCCGCTCACTTTGATCCACAATTGAGGCGTGTTGCGTCTTCGCCGCTGCCGTCGTTGAGGTTTTCGGTGGCTTCTGGCGTTTCCAACAAGTGTTCGGAGGGTCTCGGATGGTTTCGGAGTTGCGACGTTTTTTCGGATGGTTCCATGGTCGCCGTCGTCGCGGTTCTTCGCATTCCTCCCTTGTGATTGTCGGACTCCGCCATAATGGTGCTTATCTAATGGTTTTCGTGCCTGGGCTCGCGGGCAGTAGCACCTACGGACGTCTTCCAGATTCCTAACCATCCCTCTCGTGCGGGTCGTGAAATTCGCCCCTCGTGGGTGCGTCATGTCGTCTGCATGGCGGAAGTAGTATCAAGGAAGTACGTTTCGAATATTTGTTTTTGCGTGGTTGCAGTGTTTCCAGGCAAGTGCCACGCAACTCGCATAGTGTACATGATTGGCGTGATATCCAGACGTCGCACATGGAAATGGCGCGGGCCGTTCTGGGGCTGTTTAGGGGGCGCTTGGGGTTTTCATGGGCTGCATCAGGGACACATCGTTAGGTTCTTGGGTCGTCTTGGAGGGTCCCCAGGATATCCTGGAGTTCGTTGGCTACCATTACAAACAATGAGTGCGTATCATGAGGGTTCCGCTTGGATTATGCGTCCGAGTCGCGCATCCGAGGCGTTCTGATCTGCGGCAATGAGAGGTGGGTCCGAAGTCGCGCGAATGACAGCGCGGCGCCGATCTCCGCTCAGCGGGCGGAAGTCGCTTGCACGGAGGAAGTGTCGCATTTTGTTTGCTGTCATTGGACCCGGAATCCGCGGTCTCCTGGGCCCGACCAAAGATGGCCCAGCCAGCTCTCGGCATCCCAACCGGCCTGCGCGCGCCCGACCTAAGCTTGAGCCGCCGTTCTCGGCGATTCGCTGGGATTGCCCGCGGGGCTCTGCACGTGGAGCGCGGGCCGAAGCGACCGGCAACGCGCCTCGCGTTCGCGCGCGAATTGCGGGCGGCGCGTCCGCGCCGAGGAGTGCGACTGGTTGCGCGGCGCTAGCCATGTACAACACATCCACTGAAACGCCAAGTCGTTTGCATCATGCGGAAAGTCGCTTCCATCAGCCGATGCTCTCAAGCGGGGGGAGGTACATGCGTCATTCATGTTTGCTGTTCCCCCAGGAACTCATGGGCCAATTGGAGCGCGGCGCCCCGGCGCGAGATTTTTTTACCACGCGCCCTCGGCGAGATTGCAGCGGGCGCCTTGCGAAATTCTCGCAGCGCCCATGCGCCGGGCCACGCGATGGGTTTGGCGAGACACGAATCACCAAGCCGCAACCTCAACGGGGCGCTCCTTTCGCTGCGAGAGCGGCGGTGCAACTTGGAGAGCATTCGGCTGGGGGGTCGCGCGCTGTCGGCACGCGTTCGCCCCGCGGCGCAGGAGGGCGCAGCGTTGAGCACTGCCGAAGCGAAACGCCCGGCTGCGGCAGGCGCCCCCCAGGAGCTCCGCAAGAAAGGCATGCAGCGCACGCGTGTAGACGCAGCATTTCGACCGCCGCTGGCCCGCGCGGGCGCCCCACGCAGGCGCGACGGCCATCGAGGCGTTGAACAGAGCGATATCCCACGCCTTCCGAGACATTGCTGGGACATCGACGCCGCTCGCACCGGCGCACCCGGGGAGGGGGGGGGGGGGCCATCGCCGCGGCATCGCGGGCGAGGGCAGCAATCGCACGGACGACGCCGCGCGTGACATCAGGGAAGATAACCAGGGCGGGGCGCCCGAGGCGGGCGCGTCAGTCTCGGTGCGCGAGCCGCTCGTGAATGTCTTAGGATTTTCGCACCCGCGTCGCTTGGGCGCCTTCTCGTCCGACGGTTATTGCGCGAGCGATTCCGAGCTTGTGCAATCACGTGAATGCGCGAAGCTCAACGCGGAGGACGCAAGTGCGGCGCGGTCCGCAGCGCGCAGCACTAGACGTTCAGACACACGCAACGCCCGCGGGGCAATTTGCAGCGTTTACTCCTGTCGCTATCGGTGCCGAAATTGGGGGAATTGTCGTCAGGCGAGCATTGCGGTCGGTTGGGATGTCTGACGAGAGCGTTTCCGCCGCCGCCAGACGCCGCGTCGCTGTCTGCTTCCTCGGCGACGACCGGGCGACGAAAAAATAACTCCACCGGCGCCGCCGACGAGACGAGGACGGGCCCGAAGACGACGAGTCGCCACGCCGAGGTTGAGCCAGGCTTGCGGGACGAAGGGCGTCAGATGGCCGCCCCGTCGGGGCGCCCTGGAAGCCTCTCGTCTCGGGCCGCCCGACGGTCATCTTGCGCGTCTTGGGGCGAGCCGGGGCCGTCTTGGACCATCTCGAGCCCCCTGGGCCCCGTCTGGGGCCCCTCGCGGGCCGGGGAAACGAGCGCCGCCGCGCGCTGGGGCCCGCGGGGGGCCTCGTCAAGCCGCGGCAGATTTCGGATTTTCAGCAATGGGCACATCAGAGATTCTTTAGAAGCGGAGGCCTGGGCTTCGAGTTTTCTTCGCGACGCGCCCTCGGCGAGATTGCAGGGGGGTTCTGCGAAATTCTCGCAGCGCCCGAGCACTGGGCCGCGCGATGGGTTTGGCGAGACACAAATCACCAAGCCGCAACCTCAGCGGGGCGCAGATCTCACCGGGCGAGAGCTCGGGGTTCGCTGCGAGAGCGGCGGTGCAACTTGGAGAGCATTTGGCTGGAGGATCGCGCGATGTCGGCGCGCGCTTGTCCCGCGGCGCAGGAGGGCGCAGCGTTGACTACTGCCGAAACGAAACGCCCGGCTGCGGCGGATGCTCTCCAGGAGCTCTGCAAGAAAGGCGCGCGACGCACGCGTGCAGATGCAGCGTTTCGACCGCCGCCGGCCCGCGCGGGCGCCCCATGCAGGCGCGAAGACCATCGAGGCGTTGAACCGAACGATACCCCACGCCTTCCGAGAGATTGCTGGGACATCGACGCCGCTCGCATCGGCGCACCCGGGGGGGGCATCATCGCCGCGGCATCGCGTGCGAGGGCAGCAATCGCACGGACGACGCCGCGCGTGACATCATGGAAGATGACCAGGGCGGGGCCTCCGAAGCGGGCGCGTCAGTCTCGGCGAGCGAGCCGCTCGTGAATGTCTTAGGACGTTCGCGCCCGCGTCACTTGGGCGCCGCGACGTCCGACGGTTATTGCGCGAGCGATTCCGAGCTTGTGCAATCGCGTGAATGCGCGAAGCTCAACGCGGAGGACGCGACTTCTGCGCGGTCCGCAACGCGCAGCACTAGACGTTCAGACACACGCAATGCCCGCGGGGCAATTAGCAGCGTTGGCTCCTGTCGCTATCGGTGCCGAACCTGGGGGAATTGTCGTCAGGTGAGCATTGCGGTCGGTTGGGATGTCTGACGAGAGCGTTTCCGCCGCCGCCGGGCGCCGCGTCGCTGTCTGCTTCCTCGGCGACGACCGGGCGACGAAAAAAACATCCCCCGGCGACGCCGACGAGATGGGAGCGGCCCGAGACCCCTACGGGGCGCCACGCCGAGGTTGAGCCAGGCTTGCGGGGCGTAAGGGCGTCAGATGGCTGCCCCGCCGGGGCGCCCGGAAGGCCTCTCGGGCCGCCCGAAGGCCATATTGCGCGTATTGGGGCGATCCTTCGGCGAGCCGGGGCCGTTCTGGACCATCTCGAGGGCCTCTGGGCCCGTCTGGGGCCCCTCGTGGGCCGGGAAAACACGCGCGCCGCCGCGCGCTGGGGCCCGCGGGGGGCCGCGTCAAGCCCCGGCAGATTTCGGAATTTCAGCAATGGGCACATAGGAGATTCTTCAGAAGTGGAGGCTTGGGCTTCGAGGGCCAGGCAAACGGCCCGAGGGCGCGCCTTCCCCGCGCCGAGGGGCATGGCGGAAGACATTTCTCGCGGCGCCGCTTGCAGCAGGCAGCAAGGATTTTTCCCGATAGGTTGTTCGGATGACCAAGAGGGGGCCCGAGAACACTTCGAGATATCTTCGAGGCGAAGACCCCTACACTGACCCCGAGAAGGCACCATTCCAGAAAGCAGTGTCATGCGCTCCCTAAAACGACGCTCTATACCCATGTCCGGGCTAGCTGGAACACCTTTTTCGGCACATTCGGCTGGGGGTATGTTTTTGGCGATTGTTGAGGGCCCGTGCGAGCAGCAAGTTCAGGTGCCATGCCAGCCAGCGCTGCTGTCTGTCCCATCGAAGACCCAGCAGGGCAATCACATGCGAGGGCCCTCGATCCGGCCAAAGAGGACCCTGGACATTTGTTTTCTGTATTATCCTTATGTGTTGTTCCAGCTGCTTCCACCGTGCAAGGCAGGTTGCCAATGTCATCCCCCGCACCCTACATGTGGTTTTTGTTCCCCGCATCATAAGTGGGGTTCCTGTTTTGTACGCGATGAAGTCTCGAGCGGGATCCCCTTACCCATGAGGCCCGCAGCTCATATTAGTAATCCAAGCGGGTCACCCAAAAACTTGTAATGTCAT
The DNA here is from genome assembly GCA_963575745.1 of Prorocentrum cordatum. Lineage (NCBI taxonomy): Eukaryota > Dinophyceae > Prorocentrales > Prorocentraceae > Prorocentrum > Prorocentrum cordatum. The sequence continues at coordinate 73,572 of CAUYUJ010016959.1, forward strand.
CACGCTTGCGCTCTTCAGGCTTGAATATGGAGGAACCCTCAAGCGAGAACATCGTCTGTGAGTGAATTGCGAAGATGTCTCAGGCGAAGACCTCCTCCCGATTTGGCCAGCAGCTCACGTTAGCAACCCGAGCCGGTCATCAACAAACTTGTAACCGTCGTCATTTTCGGGTTCCTGAGGCTTGAACATGGAGGAAGTCTCGAGCGGGAGCTTCGTCTATGAGTGAATTGCGAGAACGTCTCAGGCGGGAGTCTCCTTCCTATGCGGCCCGCAGATCATGTTAGTAATACTTTCGGGATCCTCAGGCCTGAGTATGGGGCCGTTTCCAGCAGGAGCCTTGTCTGTGAGTGACGCGCGAGGAAGTCTCAGGCGGAAACTACCGACCTATGGGGGACGCAGCTCCCGTTGGTAACCCAAGCTGGTCATCGAAAAAATTGTACTTGTCGCCACTTCTGGGCTCTTTCGGCGTGAATAAATCGCGAGGAATCTTAGGCGGGAGCAGCCCTTCCGTATGGGGCCCGCAGTCTATGTTAGTAACCCGAGTGGATCATCAAATACCCGCAAGTTCGCAATTTAAGGCCCAGCGGGGGATGATTCTGGGAGGGGAAGCAATCGCACACGCCTAGCGTCTAGTGACCCAAAATGGGTCGGCAGAGTTAGATATTTGGACGATCCGACGCGGCCTGATGCTTGCATGTCGTTGTTTAGCATCATGGCGCAGCTGGGTCGATTATATTACGACTCCGTGCCGATGCGGTTCGATCGACGCGCGTTCCGACCCGATGTGATGTCCCGATCAGCATCACAACCACCACCACCATCTTCATCATCGCCATGATCTATTTCGTGTCCCATTCCTTCCCACCTCCACCGAGGGCTGGAGGGAAGGGAAGGGGGGATGAGGCGAGGATACAACGGGGGGCGCGCACCACGAGACCCGATACGTTGCGTCTGGGTATTTCCGGTTTCTTTGCTTCGCGCGCTGCGCGGTGATTTTTCGCGGGCTTAACGAGATCGTTGCATTCAGGGTTCTCTGGTTTTCCTCCTCCCAGTTGCACCCCGCGCGCGGATGTTCATCGTTGAGTGTAAGGGTGTCTTGAGGCCGCGTCTGCATAGGAAGTGGGTGAGGAGCGAGGAGACGGGGAGAGGATTTGCAGAGGAGGGCGGAGGGAGAGGGCGTGGAGACACGTGAGGTGCCTTCGCGTAATATCTGACATCCGATCCCCATCGCCCATCCCTTCCCACTGCGCCGACTTATCTACATCCGCCGACGGGTGTCACAGCGGCCGGGAACCCCCGAAAGCAACCCCGCGTGCGATGCACAATCAGAGAAGGGGATGTGTGTACATGGAAGGACGAGGAGGGGGCGGATGAGCTGGAGGATGCATGGGGAGGAGGAGGAAGGGGGAGGACGAGGCGGAACAGCAACAGCAGGAGCAGGAGGAGTGGAGACGAGGAGGGGAGGGCGGAGGCGGAGGAGCTGTTGCACCCCCCTAACGTAAGGCGCTCCCGCTGCTCGGGGTGGGCACGGCGCTGGGCGCGCTGCTGACGAAGCAGCTCTTGAGCTTCCTGGACCTGCAGAATCCCGAGGCCGCCCATCGCCCCCCACCCTCGAGGTTCGAGGAAGATCGAGAAACAACAGCTACGCCCGAGGAGGACCAACCGCAACAACAACAACAACAACAACAACAACAACAACCATTTTAAGGCTGTGCGCTCTTACTTGCCCGCGAGTCATTCAACACGTATACCCTAGACCCTCGATACCCGCCCTCTTCGTCTTCGATCACACCCCTTTCGGGGGGATTATTTCTCTTTGCTGGGGCCGGCGGGCTTAGACGTACGGGCAAACCGGAACGGGCGGACAATCCTTCGGGGGCGTACATCTCTCTGCCCGCCATTGGAATTGGCGCGGGCCCTGCAAGAGGAGGAGGGGAAGAACGAGGGAGAGTGGGAGGAAGGGGAGGGGGAAGGACGAAGGAAGAGGGAAGATACCACGTTGTGAAGGCGTCCTTGGCGCGTGCGTGGTTCCTGAGCGCCGAAACGCAATTCCAGAATAATTTGTGAGGACGTCGCACGCGAGAGCGCAGTCCTGAGTACATTGTGAGGAAATCTCAGGCGGAAGCGGGGGCCCTGACTAAGTTGCGAGGAAGTCTCAAGCGGGAGCGCCGTTCCTGAGCAAATTGCACGGAAGTCTCAGGCGGGAGCGGGGGTCCTCACTAAATTGCGAGGAAGTCTCAGGCGGGAGCGCCGTTCTTGAGTCAATTGCGCGGAAATGTCAGGCAGGAGCGGGGGTCCTGAGTAAAATTCGAAGAAGTCTCAGGCGGGAGCGCCGTTCCCACGTAAATTGCACGGAAGTCTCAGGCGGGAGCGGGGGTCTTGATTACATTGCGAGGAAATCTCAGACGGGAGCGTCTCTCCTGAGTAAATTGCGCAGAAGTCTCAGGCGGGAGCGGGGATCCTGAGTAAAAATTGAAGAAGTCTCAGGCGGGAGCCGTTGTTGTTGTAGCCCGGGGGGCAGGGGCACAGTTTGAGCAGGAAGACTTTCCTTGAGAAAAAACAAGGTGCGAGCCCCGGGGGTGGCACTCCAATCGAAAAAAATCAATGTGCACCGGTGGGGGGGGATCAACAATAATTATTTAAGAATGAGAGTTCAGCAACAATCATTTTAAGACCGTTCGCCCTTATATGCTCGACTGTCCAATAATGCGTAATCCCAAACCCTCGATACCCGCCCTCTTCGTCTTCGATCGAACCCCTTTTGGGGGGTACACCTTTCTTCCCTGCAGGCCGGGCCCCGGCAAGCGGCGGGGCGGCCGCGGACCGGCGGCCTGGCCAGCGGCAGCGCTGATCGGCGGGGCGGCCGCGGACCGTCGACCCGACCCCAAGAGGGACCGACAGGGGACCGACAGCGACGACGAGCGAATGCGAGAGCGAGAGAGAACGACAGCAGGGCCACGAAGGGCACGAAGTAGGCCACGAAGGGCGACAGCGGGAACACGAAGGGAATGCGTATGGGGCCACGAAGAACGCGAACGAACGGGGGCCACGAAGAGCAGATAATGCGGGGCCACAGAAGGCAACGATGGGGCCACTGAGGGTAGCAACTGGGCCACGTAGGACAGTGAGGGGGACAAATGGCGACAGCGGGGCCACGAAGGGCACGCACATGGGGCCGCAACGGGCGCGACTCCTGGGTGCCTGGGTGTCGGGAGCGCGGCGGTTGGGCAAATTGCAAGAAATTCCAACGCAAGGCCATTCTTCGAAATCAGTAAGTTGCAAGCAAACCTCCAGCGAGAGCGCGACTCCAGAGCGCCGGGAGAGCAATGCCTGAATAAATTGTAAGGACGTCCCAAGCGAGAGCGCGATTCCTAAAGAAAATGCGAAGAAGTCTCGGGCGGGAGCGGGGGTCCTGGCTAAATTGTAAGGAAGTCTAGGGCGGGAGCCGTTGTTGATGTAACCCGGGGGCCAGGGGCCCAGTTCGAGCAGGAAGTTTTTCCCTTTCAAAAAACTGGGTGCGAGCGTCGAGGGGCACACTTTGATTGACAACAAACAGTATGCACCGGGGGGGGGACCAACAATAATTATTCAGCAGAAATTAGAATTCAACAACAATCCTGGTAACACTGTTCGCTCCGATCTGCCCGTATACCATTCTTCAACACGCATATCCCGAACCCTCGATACCCGCCCTCTTCGTCTTCGACCGTACCCCCTCGGGGTTATATTTGTCTTTCCTGCAACGTGTATTTCGTGCAGCCCCTGAGGCAGGGGAAGAGAGGACTTTCTCATGGAAGGGACAAGGGGGAGGGAGGAGGATTGAGCACGAGAGAAAATACCATGAGAGGGGGCCAAGAGCAGAAAGCGCGTGGCAGAACCAGACAGGCAGATCGGGCGGGTAGACCCTACCAGGCGGATCGGGAAGGAGGGCCCAGGATGCCAGGTCGAGCAGGCGGATTGCTGAAGCGTGCGTCCTGCATGAATCGCGAGGAACTCTCGAGCGACAGCTCGATTCCCAAATCAGTCGTGAGGAAATCCGCAGCGAGAGAGTGACCCCTGAATGTCGAGGGCGCGGCGTCTGATAGATTGCAAGGAAGTCCCACGCGAGAGCGCGATTCCTGAATACATTGTGAGGAATTCCCGCGCGAGAGCGCGATTTGTGAATGGGAGCCGTTGTTGTTATAGTTCGGGGCCCAACAAAGCAGTTTGAGGGGAAAGACTGTCCCAAATAAAAAACCGGGTGCGAGCCCTGGGAAGTGCATTTAAATTGAAAAAACACATGTCACCAGAGGGGGGATCAAGAATAATCATTCTTCAGTAGTGGGAGCTCACCAACAACAACAGCAATCACAACCACAACCACAACCACAATAATCAGTTTACGTCAGACCTCCGCTCCTATCTGCTCACGTGCCATGCAACACGTATATCCCAAACCCTCGATACCCAGCCGCTTCGTTTTCGATCGTACCCTTTGGGTGCATATTTTCCCAATCGGTTTCGCGTAATTGGCACAGCCCCTGAAGCAGAAAAAGAGGCGACGCATGGAAAGGGGAGAAGGATGGAACACAGGATTAACAGGAGAGGGGGCTAGGAGCAGAAACCACGTGGCAGAACCAGACGGGCAGATCGGGCGGGCAGACCCTAGCGGGCGGGTCGGGGAAGCGGCCCAGGCGGCCAGGTCGACAAGGCGTGTTGCTGAAGCATGAGTCCTGCATGAGTCGCTAGGATAGCGCGATTCCCAAGTAAGTTGTGAGAGAAGCCACAGCGAGAGCGTGATCCTTGAGTGTCGAGGGTACGGTATCTAAATACATCCCGAGGAAGTCCCACGCGAGAGCGCGATCCCGGCATAAGTTTAGAGAACGGGCCGCGCGAGAGAGCGAGTTTGGAATACTCTGTGGGGGAGTATCAGGCGGGAGCCGTTGTTGTTGTTGTTGTTGTACTTCGGGGCCCAAAAACCCGGCTTGGTGGCACCACGTTTTCCGGAGAAAGAACCGGGTGCAAGCCCCGAGAGGGGCACGTCGATTGAAAAACAAAGAAGTTCAGATGATGGATCAACAACAATTGTGAATTAGGAACGCAAGCAAACCCACAACAACAACAACAATCATGTTAAGACTGTTTACTTTTTTTATCTGCTCGCGTGCCAATCAACTCGTACATACGAAGCCCTCAATACCCGCCCTGTTCCTCTTCGACAACCCCGAAGGCAGGGGAAATAAGGACAGATGGAAGAAAGGCACAGGGGGCAGGCGGGTAGCTGAAGAGTGCGTCGCGCAAGAACCGCGAAGAAGTCTCAAGCGATAACGCAAATCCCAAGTAAACCAACCGGAAATCCACAGCGAGAGCGCAGTTCGCAAAAGTCGAGGGCGCGGCGTCTGAATAGATTATGGGGAAGTCCACGCTGGAGCGCGATTCCTGGGTAAATATTGAGGAAGTCCCGCGCAGAAGCGCGATGCGTGAATAAATTGTTAGAAAGGATGAGGCGGAAGCCTTTGCTGGTGTAAGTCGGGGGCCAGGGGCGCATTTCGGTGAACCTTCAATTCCCTTTTAAACAAAGCAACGCGGTGCGAGCCCCAAGAGAAAATTTGATTGAACAACTACTACAAAGGGTCACCAGAGGGAGGATCAACACCAATATTTTGAGAATTCCGCAACAACACAACAACAAACAATACCAACAACAACAACAACAGCAGCAACAACACATCACCAACAACATGAACAACACCAACAGCTTTAAGACTATTCGCTCTGATCTGCGCGCGTACCACTCAGCACGTTAGTCCCAAGCCTTCGATACCTGCCCTGTTCGTCGTCGATCGTACCCAGTTGGGGGTATTTATTTCGTACCGGCAACGTGTCGTCCATGCAGCCCCTACGACAGGGGAAGAAAGAATTGATGGAAGAAAGGGACACGGGGGAGGGAGGAGGATGGAGCACGAGAGAGACAGAGAGAAAAAAACAAAGGCGAGAGAGAGAGAGAGGGAGATAATAGCGGGAGAAGGGGCTAAGAGCAGAAAGCACGTGGCAGAACCAGACGGGCAGATCCAGCGGGTAGACCCTAACAGGCGGGTCGGGAAGGCGGGCCCAGGCGGCCAGGTCGAGCAGGCGGGTTGCTGAAGCGTGCGTCTTGCATGAATCGGGAGTTTCGAGCGACAGCGCGATTCCCAAGTTAACCGTGAGATGGACCAAACCAAAAGCGTGATTCTTGAGTATCGAGGGCGCGGCGTTGGAATACACTGCGAGGAAGTCTTACGCGAGAGCGCGATTTCTTCATAAGTTGTAAGGGCGTCCCGCGCGAGAGCGTGATGTGGGAATAAGTTTTGAAAAAGTATCGGGCGGGATCCGTTGTTTTTGTAACTCTGGGGCCAGGGTTAAATTTTGAGACCCAAGAGTTCTTTCCCCCTTGTCCAAAACAGAGTGCGAGCCCCGGGAAGGGCACTACACTTGTTTAAAAAAACCAGGTTTCCCGGAGATGGGGATCAACAAATTTTATGTTTCAGAAATGAGAGTTTAACAACCATTTTAAGAGTGTTCGATTTTGCCTGTTCGCATGGCGTTCATCACGTATATCCTAAATTGTCGACACGCCGTTTTCGTATTCGACTTTCCCCCCCTCAGGGGTAAATGCTTCTTACCTGCAACGTGCTTTGTTGCACGCAGCCTCTAAAGCAGGGGAAACGAGGACGTGCGGATGGAAGGGACAAGGGGGAGGGAGGAGGATGGAACACGAGAGAAAATACCAAGAGGGAGGCCGAGAGCAAAAAGTGCGTGGCAGAACCAGACAGGTAGATCGTGCGGGTAGACCCTAACGGGCGGGTCGGGAATGCGGGTTGCTGATGTGGGCGTCTTGCATGAATCGTTTTGAAATTTCGAGTGGTAGCGCGATCCCCGGATAATTCGCGAGGAAGTCCACAATGCAGCGTGATTCCTGAGTGTCGGGGGCGCGGCGTCTGAATAAGTTGTAATGAAGTCACACGCGAGAGCGCGATTCGTGCATACATGGCGACGAACTCCCGCGCAAGAGCGCCATCTGGGGAATACTTTACGAGGACGTATCAGGCGTGAGCCGTTGTTGTTGTAGTAGTCCGGGGCCCAACAACCGAGTTTGGTGATTTCCCGCTGAAAAAGTGCGAGCCCTGGGAGAAATATTCGATGTGAAAAAGTAACGTTTTACCCGGCAGGGGCATCAACAACAATTATTGTTTATAAATGAGGACTCAGCTGTAAAAGCCACAACAATCAGTTTAAGATTGTTCGCTCCTTTGTTTGCCCACGTCTCGTTCAACACATCTATGACCTCGGTAACCCGCCCTCTCCGTCTTCGATCGTACCCGTTTTGGGGTGTATCTTCCTTACCGGCCACGCATATTTCGCGTAGCCCCTAAACGAGGGGAGGGGAGGACGGATAGTCAACGCACCCCTCCGCACCACCAGGTTCTTGCCCGTATCACCCGTCATGCTTACATATCACTGGTTGTTTTTCTTCTACGTTGGACAGTCTCTGCTCCTGCAGCTTAACACTTTGTGGCTCAGAGTTGGCGGAAAAGGAGCGCGCCCGCGCGCGGCCGCGCGTGTCGGCCGGAGGGCTGGCCTCCTCCCTTCAGTGCTATCTCTGTTTCATGCTTAACGGCATTATCATTTTTTGCCCATGTCTTCCGCGAAGCCCAGTGAGTATGAGACATCATCGGGACATATTGCAGGGATTATGAATGCAAAGGACTGGTTATCAGCCGAAACAGCGGCACAGCCGTTCGCTCCGCGGAGCATGAGATCTCAAGAAGGAGCGTTCGGAAAAAAAACAGAAGATCGTGGATCTTCCGAGCGCGACACAAGTACGAGCGCCTCAGCCAGGCGACGGAACTCTCTGATTTTTCCCCGTAAGAATGCATCAGAGACTATGTTCGATTTGACAGAAGGGGACTCGTCGATTGATTCAGAAAGAAGATCCAAGGAATTACTCTCGGGTAGAAGGAATGGCGCAGCCAGAACCTCGAACGAGGGGCCCTCTGGAGTGGCGTTGGCACACTCCGGATCTCAGAAATCGATAGTCATAGATCCGGGGATGCAGAAATTGTTGGATAGTGCTTCTTTCGAGGTATCAGGTGTTGGATGCTTGGGAGCCGGGAGTGCGGTTCGATATACGTTGCACGGACAGATTGAAGATGTGAGTGACATGCAATCTGAAGGAGACAGATGCCATTCGATAGAAAAGAGTGAGGAAAATGTTCGATGTCACACTTCGCCTGGTCCGTCGCGTCACCTTGAACTTCTTCTTGGCCTGTGTGCTGACGATGTTTCTGACAGCATAGCGGTTAAAACCAGCCAGAGAGCCACTCTTGATTCAGACGATGGGTATAAAGACGATGACCGACGCTGTACGCGCGACGAGAAGTACGCGACAGGTTACAGGGGCGACTCCTCATCCGTTGACGAAGAAACCAAAGAGTGATAATGACGACTTGACTGTTTCGTTTTTCCCAACCATCCTGTGGTGTTGGGTCCTCGTTTTGAAGAGACGGTGCCCCGCGTTCCCTCCTTCTCCTCCTCCCGCTGCCCCCTCCCTCCTGCCATCATCATCATCATCGTCATCATCATCATCATCATCACCACCATCATCATCATCATCATCACCACCATCATCATCATCATCATCATCATCCCCCCTCTTCCCTGCGTTTCACCCACCCAGTACAGCGTTTCGTAGCCCCATAGGAGCTCCACCGAAGGCCCCAGTACCCGCGCCCGCATGCGTCACCCACACCCAATTCGGCACACCCCTCACACGTTTCGTGGCTCCATAGGGAGCTCCACCGAAGGCCCCAGTGCCCGCGCCCGCATGCGTCACCCACACCCATTTCGGCACACACGACACCCCTTGCACGGCTCACACGTTTCGTGGCTCCATAGGGAGCTCCACCGAAGGCCCCAGTGCCCGCGCCCGCATGCGTCACCCACACCCATTTCGGCACACCCCTCACACGTTTCGTGGCTCCATAGGGAGCTCCACCGAAGGCCCCAGTGCCCGCGCCCGCATGCGTCACCCACACCCATTTCGGCACACCCCTCACACGTTTCGTGGCTCCATAGGGAGCTCCACCGAAGGCCCCAGTGCCCGCGCCCGCATGCGTCACCCACACCCATTTCGGCACACCCCTCACACGTTTCGTGGCTCCATAGGGAGCTCCACCGAAGGCCCCAGTGCCCGCGCCCGCATGCGTCACCCACACCCATTTCGGCACACCCCTCACACGTTTCGTGGCTCCATAGGGAGCTCCACCGAAGGCCCCAGTGCCCGCGCCCGCATGCGTCACCCACACCCATTTCGGCACACCCCTCACACGTTTCGTGGCTCCATAGGGAGCTCCACCGAAGGCCCCAGTGCCCGCGCCCGCATGCGTCACCCACACCCATTTCGGCACACCCCTCACACGTTTCGTGGCTCCATAGGGAGCTCCACCGAAGGCCCCAGTGCCCGCGCCCGCATGCGTCACCCACACCCATTTCGGCACACCCTCACACGCTTCGCGGCTCCATAGGGAGCTCCACCGAAGGCCCAGTGCCCGCGCCCGCATGCGTCACCCACACCCATTTCGGCACACCCCTCACACGTTTCGTGGCTCCATAGGGAGCTCCACCGAAGGCCCCAGTGCCCGCGCCCGCATGCGTCACCCACACCCATTTCGGCACACCCCTCACACGCTTCGTGGCTCCATAGGGAGCTCCACCGAAGGCCCCAGTGCCCGCGCCCGCATGCGTCACCCACACCCATTTCGGCACACCCCTCACACGTTTCGTGGCTCCATAGGGAGCTCCACCGAAGGCCCCAGTGCCCGCGCCCGCATGCGTCACCCACACCCATTTCGGCACACCCCTCACACGTTTCGTGGCTCCATAGGGAGCTCCACCGAAGGCCCCAGTGCCCGCGCCCGCATGCGTCAGCCACACCCATTTCGGCACACCCCTCACACGTTTCGTGGCTCCATAGGGAGCTCCACCGAAGGCCCCAGTGCCCGCGCCCGCATGCGTCACCCACACCCATTTCGGCACACCCCTCACACGTTTCGTGGCTGCATAGGGAGCTCCACCGAAGGCCCCAGTGCCCGCGCCCGCATGCGTCACCCACACCCATTTCGGCACACCCCTCACACGTTTCGTGGCTCCATAGGGAGCTCCACCGAAGGCCCCAGTGCCCGCGCCCGCATGCGTCAGCCACACCCATTTCGGCACACCCCTCACACGTTTCGTGGCTCCATGGGAGCTCCACCGAAGGCCCCAGTGCCCGCGCCCGCATGCGTCAGCCACACCCATTTCGGCACACCCCTCACACGTTTCGCGGCCCCATAGGGAGCTCCGCCGAAGGCCCCAGTGCCCGCGCCCGCATGCGTCAGCCGCACCCATTTCGGCACACCCCTCACGCGCTCCGTGGCCCCATAGGGAGCTCCGCCGAAGGTCCTAGTGGGTGTGCCCGCACGCGTCGCGCACACCCATTTCGGCACGCCCCTAGAGAGCTCCACCGAAGGCCCCAGTGGGTGTGCCCGCATGCGTCCCGCATACCCATTTCGGCACACCCCTCGTGCGTTTCGTGGCCCCGTAGGGGGCTCCGCCGAGAAGATATTCACAATTGCAGCATTCACAAGTGCATATGGTTGGGCCCTTCGCTAGGACAGTTATCACAGGGTTTTTTTACAATCCAGATTTCTCATTGCCGAGAACAAGCAGGGATAGAGCGCCAGAACTTGATGAGCTTGTTGTTCAGGATGAGCGAGACGATTTGGCTAGGAGCACGGATGTGGATAACTCAAGGAGGGGTGCGAGGACAAGAGAACAACACACGCCCACCCTGAATAGCGAGAGGGGGCGTTCCACTAAGGCCCCCAGGGCTGGGCGCCCCAGCTCCAGAGGGTTTAATGCTTTTGATGGGTCGCGAACCTCGTCGAATAGAACCACCAGCAGCTTTTCGACGCGGGAAGTTTGCTGGAACGCCAGGCCAGCGCGCCCGTCCCGCGCAGAGAATCGGCGCCCTGGGAAAGCGCACAAACCCGGGGGCTCACGTTGAGGACCAGCGTGCTCCCAGTGCTCGAACGTTTGCTCCACGTGTAGTCCAGCGCGGCTTTGGAATGGGCGCGTCACGATGGCAGAGTACAATTGTCATCATCTTGCCATCCAGGAATGGACTGGAAGAAATAGACAAGATCGAGAGCAGCCGAGGGCTGCGAGCGCGCGCGCACAACAAATTCTTCCTGAGGTCCAGGTCAACAAGCAGGCTGCCGAAGAAGCTCAACGCCGACTTGCAACCTCTGAGGCCGAGTGGGAAAAGCATCACTGTTGTAGATGCGTAGAAGTTGATACAGCATGCGGAGGCCAGCGCAGCGGACGTCGAGGACGAAGCAAAGCGGCGCCCCGCCCAAGAGGAGATTGAGAAATAGAGGATTCAGAGCATAGCCGAAGAATTGGCGCCTGACTCATCAGCAGCCAGAGAGAGAGAGAAGAGAGAGAGAGAGAGAGAGAGAGAAAAAGATAAATAAAGAAAGAGAGAGAGGGAGAGAGAGAGAGAGAGAGAAGAGAGAGAAATAGAGAGAGAGAGAGAGAAAGAGAAAGAGAGAGAGAGAGAGAGAGAGAGAAAAGGAGAGAGAGAGCTGCATGTAGAGAGATATCTCCAAGGAGGGAAGGAGAGAGAGAAGCTCGAGAACAGGCAGCGCGAGAGAATCTTGAGCCCCGCAGTCAGTTCGAATCTGATAAATTCGAGGCTGACAGAGCAAAAACAGAAGCATTGCGAGCCCTAAGAGAACAAGAACAAAAGATCCAGGCAACCAGAGAGGAGGGCCATAGATGAATGGACAATGCCTTGGACCGTCTGAAGGGGCAAGCAACAGTAACATATACAAAACATCACCCTAGCAGCTCGGGCCGCAAGTGAAGAAAATAAAAGGTTGAGGTCTGACTTCGAGCAACGGCGAATGGGGGAAGAGGCTGATCCGGCACCGGCGCAGCCGATGCATGTTGAGCCGCCTCCTTGTCCTATCGTTGCTCGACCTGCTAGGAAGCCCAGTGCGTCGCGAGCCCTTGCGCGATCTGGCATTCTGAAAAAGGCTCGTCGCGTTTGCGCGCAACCCTCGACTGAGACGTGCACGGGCTGTTTGAATCACACACGCAGTGATCATCTAGACTTCGGCACCAAACGCCGCGATGAATGCGCTCGGAAGAAAACGCTAGGACATCGCGATGAGAACGACGAGGAGAAAGAGCCTCGAGGTAGACTTGACGCTCAGAACCCAGGTGGCGACCTCAATGGGAAGGCACCGAGACACTCGGCTTTGTTTATGGGCGATAACCTGAACGCCAGACGAGTAATCTTGCTGACATTATGGGAGCGCCAGGTTTCAGATTGGAGAAGTCGGGTCATGATAGAATGCCATTGCTAACTGCCCCGTCAGCACCGACGCCCCCCCCCCCCCCCCCCCCCCCCCCCGCGACATTGCATTTCATTTTCGGACCAGCTGTTGAGAAGACCTCGGCAACAAGTGAGACCTCAGCATGGAAAGGCCCCCAAGGAGTGAACGTTGGGAATGCGCCTTTCAATGCGAAGATATCGGGCCATCCTAATGCTCTTGACTTGCCGGGGGACCTTCCCTTTAGCACAGCCGCTCCTGGAGATGGAGGCGGGGGCCCAGGTTGTCATGATGACGATCAGCGAGATGATCAAAGTACAGCTCCCAGCGCAGGAATGACTGCTGCGTTGCAGTTTGATGAGACGGGCAAGTCCAAGCCGCCCAGGGGCCCCCCAGGAGGGCCGGGGGGCGACGGCGACCTAGACGTAGACGGCGGCGGGGGGCAGAATTATCACAATGACCCCGCGTGGCGACCATTTCATGCCAATCAGATGGAAATAAAATGGAGAAGTTTTGCGCAGACAATAAAGAATTGAAATTACTCGATATACCGGGTGTTCAGACTCTCCGAGAATGGAAGCAGCATTGCTTAAGAGTTGTAGCTGGATCGCGCTGCGACGTTCACGCAGCGCAAACATGGGTCAGCGAAGCAATGGATCCTGATGCGCCCAAGGAGAATCTTAGAGACTCTGGGGGGCTGATGCGCCTTGATATGATGATAGCTACTACCCTGCTTGAGAAACTTGCGAAGATAATACGCAATCAGCGTCTGTCAGTGAAACGCACACATTTTCTGTCGCAAATCAATCGCATGGAACATTCGTGCCAGATAGAAGGGCGTCTCCTCACGGGTCGTGAGATGATGCGAGCCATGTGCGCTTGGTGTTCTGCTAGGTCGGAGAGCGGACAGCATTGGATATGGCGAGATCTCTTCAAACTGACCATTGATCGACAGAAGCCTGACCAGGATCTGTAGTTTTTCTACAGCGAATGGATGGAGCGATCTCAAGAGTTATGGCGCCAGAGAACCATCGGATGAAATGATGGGTTCGATACATTCACATTTCTATAAACAAATACGACAGGCCCCTAGGCTTCAGCCCGCCATGCAGCGGCATGAGTTGTCGGCAGATCCTCCAGGCACGGGAATGTCGAGTCTCTCATGGTGCGAGACAGGGAACAGTGGGCAATCTCTGAACGCGAGTCGACCCTCAGTTCCAGAAATACGCAGGCCCGCTGCACCGGCGGGAAGAGCGAGGGCGGCGGAGGCGGAAAAAGGGCCACTGCCATGGCAGCAACAATCCAACATCTAGGATTGCCCACGGATAAAGTGGCAAGCGGACGAACAAAAGGTGAGACAACCTGTAAACTCGTCAAACAAAGGAAGATGTGTCCTGAAGAAGGACAAGGTTGTCCTTATAATCGCAGAAAGCCTAAGGCACCTGCCGCGCCTGCACATCCGGGAGCGGGCGGCGATGGTCGCGCCGTTGGCGGAAAGAGCGATCGTAGAGGCAGAAACGATCGATCTGCGAGCAGAGGCTCGAAAGGGAAAGACCGGCCTCGCTCCTCAACGCCATCGACAAATTGTAACTTGAGTGCGACAAAGTCGCGGGCGAGGGCTCCGTCGGAACCCTCGAAGGAGCGACAGAGCAAAATGGCATGTCATGCGCGGTCACGTGATCCTCGGAATTGCAAGGGCCCTCAGGATGGATGCTATAGGCAACGCAGAGGCCTGACAGATGCCGAGAAAATCAAACGTGACAAATACGAAGAAGCACAGCTTAAAGCTGGTAGGTCTTTGGGATATCAGAGAACTGTTCGACGAGCCGATTCCGCAGCAGCGAATGCTGCTGAGGCTACCCCCGCCGATGCCCCAAGAAGGCAGGACTCGAGCAAAAGCCGCGGGGAGAGAAAAAAACAAGGCAAGGGCAGAGGAAAAGGGAACGACAAACCATGTAAGACGTTCACAGAGAGGGGACCTTGCTCACGAGGCAGAGATTGTTGGTTCGCGAAGAACACACCGAATCATCCATGACGACGGCTCGGCACTGACCTAATTTGGGCCAGTGCCAGGATGTTCGTTGCATATGTTTCCCTTACCTTGCTGACGCCCATTAACTTTTTGACGCAATGGCCACGACGATTCAACTGGCCCAACAGACAAGGGGGGGCGGAGTATGGCCTCGCCGGCACAGCCAGTCGAGTCATCGTCGCCTGCCCTGCCCCATTGGCTCAGGGACCCCGCGGCGCCTGCATTGCGTCAGGAGGACGACGCAATGCAGTCGACTTCGGCAACGCATGCCCTTTTAATTCTGTAAAGTTTCCTTCTGATGCACAACAGGAACGCAGAGAGAAGCTGACTAAACTCGTCACTATCCTCGCTAATTTACACCCTCTTCCCAGGGATGCCATCGTGCCCTTTGGCGACGAGCCTCCCGGGAATTGATGCGTCAGAACTGCGAAGACGGGAAGATGCGGATATAGCGCGAAGTTTCACCCCTCCACCAGGGAGCCGAACATGACTCGAAGGAAGGCGCGTCGCCATGGCCCAAGGGGGCCGCCTTCGAGCGCCAATGACAGGTGGAGGCCCCCACGGGAAGAGCATGGACGGACGCAGACTGAGTCGAAAGCAGCATCGAGAGATGCGCGGTTCAGAGCATCTGACTTGGCCGATGAAGTTTGGCACCTATGGCTAGCGTCCGGGGAGACAGAAAGGGCAGCGCGGCACAGCCGCTGCCGGGCGTAGAAAGAAATTGCTTGCACATCTCGGCACGCTCAGGCTCATAGTCGACGCTGGCTGTGGATATAGCCTTGTCGCAGAAAAATATTCCAGCTGCAGGCGCAATGGGTATGGTCAAACGATTGGGAGAATCAATCACCTTGAACTCTGCCTGCGGTTCCTCACGGGCCCTCGGGTCAGTTTGCGTCGCATGCCCGAATTTCAGGGATGGGAATTTTGACGCATTAGTCATGCCGGACACACCGGCTGTCATTTCGGTAGGGCAGCGGCGCATGGATCACGGGTTCAGTTTCGTTTGGCCAGCAGGTCAACGACCCTTGCCATTTCTGCCCAACGGTCACAAAGTAGACCTGATCGTTGAGGGCAAGATACCGCCCTTGACCCAATCTGGCAGAGAAGCGCTGGGTCAGTGGATATGCGCGGTTGCCGCCGTGCAGCCCGCTGTTCCCGAGCGGTGGCGCTGCGTGACGTCAGTCGCCAAGACATGTCTGGATGATGTGGAATATGCGGGAGGTCCTCCGCCCCACTCCATTCAGAGTCGCGTAACTCTAGACCCGCACGCACATAATATGACGGTGACCATGGCCACGCAGGTGGAAGGCCAATGTTGGCCGAGCACACACTTCCGTCCGCCATAGAGTCTGTGGATACAGTCACTTATTTCTACGATTCGCCTCATGCAGCTCGTGAATGCGGTTGGGAGAAAACACCAACGGGCGCCATGAGTTCTGTAAATTCTTCATCTGTTCCCAATCACGACACAGTCGCTGAATGTAAGAATTTATGTCACGGCATAGCTGGTGGGTGTGCGATCGATTCTGAGAACCCTTCTTGGCGTGAGGTCTCTGGAGGCATGCCCCACAGCACAGATCGATAGCTGACTAACGCAATCGCCGCCCCACGGCAAAGTAGGGATGCACATGAGGGTTCGGGAGAGGACGATCGTCGATATTGTTGCACCTCCCGAACTTGACCCAGATGATGCTGAGGTTGAGGTGGCGATCTCTGCGACTGATCGGTTCAAAAAGAGCGCCGCTTCCCTCTCGCATCTGCTCGCGCATACTCCCAGGAACCCTTCTTGCTCAGTATGTAACTGGGAAAAGGCCATGCGGCACCAGCAGAGGAAGGCGCAAAACAAACGGCTGGGGGTACCACAACCATACGCGAACCCCACGACGCTCGGACACCTGACCACCATGGATCACTGGCTTGCAATGGGTGACCTATCGCGGGGGCCCCACGACGAGACCGCGCGCGTGACTTTTCGCGACCGGGCAACCGATTTCATAGCAGCTCAGGGTGCGCACGACAAATCAGCGACTCACACATGCCATGTTTGATCAACCTCAAAGCCCCAGGAGAAAAGTAAGAGCACTGCTGTACTGACGGTGCTAGAGAGCTCGCAAGGGCGTGCATCGAACTCAAGATAGCGCATGACGCTACCATCCCTGGCAACCAAAAGCTTATGGCTGTCGCTGAACGATCCAATGGACTTGTTCAGATGGGGACACGAGCGCTGCCCATGCAAGCAGGCCTTCCCCCACCTTTTTGGACCTATGTGTTTCGATATGGTTGTCTCTTCTACATTGCAAGGGCCCCTGAGAACGGTGAGCCGTCGTGGAGGCGCAGATTCGGACATGATTTTGCTGCCCCACTTCTTCCATTCGGTTCTCTCGTTCGATTCATGCCTCCACCCGAGTCTAGGCTTCCGATCGCCAAAACGATCGGGACGACGGCTTCGGGGATTTACCTCGGCTATGTACATAAAGCAGTGGGCATGGTTGGACCAGAGAGCTATGCAACACCGCTACGGCAACTTGATGGTCTGAACATGGAGACCTGGGCGGACACCAACTGGTAAGCGCCCGATCATCGAGAAGTCATATCAAATTTATAGCAATACCTTGGATGGTACTGCGCTCGACCAAGGACCCAAGTTCCCCATGCGTGCAGCATATGAGGTTGCACAAACTACAGCTAAGAACGTGCTGATCCCCCCTAGTGGTGTTCCTGACGGCACAGCCGGTCAAGGACCCAGGTCAGGAACGCAAGCGACGATTAATCCCAGCACATCGAAGACACCGCCCCGAGAACGAGGCGAGGCCGCACCACAACCCCATGATGAGGACGACTCCGACGACGATGGTCCAGGGGGAATTGTTGTGCATGACGTGCCTGCGGTACCAGATGGTAGGGACCCTCGATGAGATTCTCAACCTGATGACGACCCAAAACTACCCCAGTGCGACCCTACCTAGAAGTTGGAGTCCCTCAGTTTTAGTTGCTATGCTATGTTATGTCATGCTATGCTGCGCTATGCTATGTTATGCTAGGCTATGCTGCGTTATGCTATGCTAAGCCATGCTATGTCATGATGTGATATGCTAAGCCATGCTATGATATGCTAAGCTGCGCTATGCTATGATATGATGTGATATTCTACGCGCTATGCTATGCTAGGCTTGGCTATGTTATGCTAAGCTGTGCTGTGCTGCGCTATGATATGATATGATATGCTGCACTAGGCTATGCTGGGCTGTGTTACGATTTGCTATGCTACGCTATGCCATGTTGTGCTCTGCTATGCTAAAGCTCAGCGAAGCTAAGATAAAGGTAAGCTACGCTAAGATATACCTGAGCTGAGATGAAGCTAAGCTAAGCTGAGATGAAATAAGCTCAGCTACGAAGAGATAAGCAACGCTAAGCTAAGGGGGCGTAGCTGGGGGAACCGCTGGGCGGATGCTGCTGGGGGAACCACCCGGGCCGGTTCCCACTGCCCGGCCCTTCAAGCCAAGAGAGTATGAACCTTTCGAGGCAGAGCCTAGGTAGGGGACGAAAGCTTGGTCTTGCCCGCGCGGAGTACAGGTTGGATCGCCCATCTAATTTCTCAGTGGCACAGCCACGATCGAGAGTGCTTGGACCAGGGCAACTTCTGGCTCGAACCACGCAGAACTTAGGACTTAGGCACAATGGAGCATTACGAAGACAAGCCCGTTGTTGCAGGTCTTAGAAAAGAAGAACTGACGGGGGAACTGCCGTTAAAGGGCAGGAGGAAAACTTGCAGCATACGAGTTGTCTTGTATTACAACCCTGATTCTGCGCCCGCAACCCGCGTTTGGGTCACTGACCCAGATCCACGTCACGGGGCGCAATGTCTCAAGAAGTTGCACAGTTCTACGAACCCCAGCACAAAAATACACCCCAGTCGGCGGTTCAACATGAGCCATGCGGAGCGAAGGAACACGGTGGAGCCATTCCGATTGGAGAAGCGGTTTTTTTGGCATCGTTGACCCGGGACTATGTCTCGCATTTCTCCGTGACATTGGAATCGACGCAGCCGGTCTCCAGAACGCACATGGAAGGCAAGCAATTATTGAGCCTTCAGAAGGCAATGTTCATCCAGGTGCCGAAACACGACGCAGAAAGAAAGGAGACGCAGTCGTGCCCGAGGAAACCGATGTAGACCGGCGCCCTTTTGCATCCCGCGGGAGCGGCAGCGGAACTTTCCACCGACATTGGCTCCCAGAGTGACCGAGAGATTTCTGATGTTGAGGAAGTGTGGTGGAAACGGACATGACATGGTGGGACTATTCTGAGAGACGACGTTCGTCCTAACACAGTCGATGAGGATATCGCGCCCCCACAACTGTCCAGGTTTAACGGGGACAGCCTGACCTCGAGTCCGGCGGCCGCCGCTTCGCGACGCAGCGTTCCCCGCATGCCATTGCAATCACCCGCGGCGCGTCTTCAGTCGCATCGTGAGAAAGAAAGATTGGATATTCATTTCTTATACAATCAGTTTACCGATGACGTTCGGGTTATTGAACAGGCATATGAGTTACCAGTTGAGTTTGAACCACAGCAAAGCCCAGCAGCCGTGGCAAGGTCTGTCTCCAAGGCTGAAGACGCGGTCTGAGTTGAACGGGATCGATTGAGAAACATCGGTGCTTGGGATGAGTCGGGAGTGGTGGGGTACAGTGATGTTGTTAAACAGCGAAAAGGACAAACGACCCATTTTGGTCGCCGATTCGCGGTTCTGGTCGAGAAGAGTTCTTAACTCCCAATCGGGCACAGAGACCTCAAATGCATAGGCCGCGTTGTCATTGATGGATCCGATGTTAGAGATCAAAATAAAGAAGTCGTCTTGCTCCAGGAGCTTTCTAGCAGCCCGGCCACCGCGCAGGCCAGCAAGGCGGCGGATACTCATGGTCTCTTCGAGGGAAATGCTATTCAACAGGCGGATGCTAAGAGGCCTACACCCAGTCCAAACTAGGAGGGGCTCCAGCATGGATTTTCCTTCCAGGAGAAGAATGGCCATCCGCTTGGAAGAACATGCGGAATCCTGTATGCCCTCTCATCTTATCACTCTATGGACATCCTGATTCTGGCGGATATGGGGAACAGCACTGCGAAGGACACGTGACCTCAAAAGGGCGCATCAAATGCAGTCCTTGGCGCAGTTGATATTGCAATATTGGACTACGCTTGTTTCTCATTATTTATGTTGGCAATGTCAAGCTATACGGGCCGAAAGAGAACTTGGAAAAGGGCTGGCGCCTATTGCAGGAAGCCTCTGCAGGTTGCTCCAAAGGCATTGAGATCGATCCGCCGACTACGATCGCGCGGTATCTGGGCAGTGGACATCATCGATCCACCCAACGAGTTGATTGGCAAGCTGAACTACCCACTGTCCTTGACCCTCCGCCGCCAAAGGCACCGAAACCGTCTCCCATTGGTCCTGCGGTAAAGGTTGATGACGAGGAAACGGGGGGTGACTCAGCGGCGCAGCCGACTGAGCCATACCAACCTCGCACGTCAAGATTGGTCAGAGCCATTGAATATGATATGATTGGGTTATTCGAGTCCTGTGTTACGCTGTACGCGCAATTCACCGACACTGACCCCGCAACATACCCTGCGGCGGGTACTCCTTTGGGTCCTGAGTTGATTGATTTTGAGGATGGACAAGGACGTCCGCGGGGGGAGAAACACCCGCCTGCGGAGGAAGCGGTAGCAGCAGCGCTTAGAGTCAGCATTGACACAGGTTCTCCAGACAAGCCGATCGAGGTTCCCGGCCTGCCCGAGAAACCCGGCCCAGATGACCCAGAACCACCGACGCAGTCGGGGGTCCGTCAGCCTATAGTTGCTAAGGTTCTCATGAAGATCTTGTATGGTGCGAGAATGGCTCGACATGATTTGTTGCGCGCAGTCTGTCGCACAGCAAGCTGCATTACAAAATGGACTGAACAACAGGACATGGATCTGTTTCGCCTGATCTGTTCCAACAAATCCACGACTTGTATAAGATGACGTCGTGGGTCGGTGACAAAATGGACGATGTTTCGATTAGGCAGTCTTCCGATAGATCTCGCGAGTGACTTACGGACACATCGCAGCACTTGTGCCAGTCATCATGCGATTTGGGCGCCATGCGCACGAGCCAATCAGAGCATGGCATCGCGTAGACAAACTTGTGTGTCCCATCGTACGCTTGAGGCAGAAATTGTCGCGGCGGATTTGGCATTGCGGCCGAATTGTTTCCTGCGCTGTCGTTGCGGGAAATCATTGTTACAACGCAAGGTTCAATGTGCGTTCATGGAAGATAACCAGGCCGCATGTAAAGTGATAAAGGCGGGAGGTTCGATGAAATCAATGCCTTCAGCGCACCCACCGCATAGATGTTGCCGCGATTTCTGAGCAATTTACTCGTGTAGTTGTTATTTTGCAATCCGAACACACACAAAGTGAGGCCGCAGATATCGGTGCAAAACGTTTCACTGATCCTACTGCGGGGGTCTAGGTTCTTTACCATGTTAACATGGTTACCCCTGAGTTTTGGAAGGTCAACCGATACCAGGACTATCTCGCATCGATGTTCATTGATGGCCTTCCCTTGAAACCCAGGTGGATTCTCGAGCCCGAGATAGGCATGCAGGCTGCGGCGCGTCCTGGGGCCGTTGTGAAAAGCAAAAAGATGCATAAAAAGAATGGCAACCAAAGGATTGCCAGCGACGTCCGCGCTTGCGAAGCATACGGAAATGACCGCAACACCAAAGACGGACGCTGCAGTGGCAACTGAAGAAGAGCCGGCGTTGCACCCGGCACAGCTGGCAGCGCCGACAGCCAGAGACCCTCCAGGATTGCTTAGTATGGTTTCAGGAAAAGCTCCCAACAGCGAAAATCGCGACATAATAAAGAGATGATGGCTATGTTCGAGATAACCGACAGTGAATCGGATGTTTCAGACTGACCCATACAGTCCACTGAGGAAGTTGATTGCAATGGGAGGGCCGAAGTGGCTGCAGCAAGCTTGAACGACAATCAGTTGATGTGATCGATCGATAGATCACACCGACAAGAGGATGCAGTAGCTGATAGGAACGAGTGGGATGGAGAAAGGTTTATACTTGAATACTGCTGCGGGCCAGCAGTAAGATAGGTGATCCAAAGAACTTCGTTGATCTTCCATGCTGGGTTATACGATATACCGAAAACGAGGATATGAGAAGTGAGAATGTGTTTTTTACAAAAAAAAAAAAAAAAAAAAAAACTGCTAGCAGGGAATTTCAGAAGCTCACTATTTCCGTAAGTGTGGTCATAGATCCCTTAGAAGGCTCCGAGGAATTCGAACAGATTTGCGGCACCTCTTCTGGGATGTTAGAGAGACCGCGCGCGCTGTCGTCGGTGCGGGGGGGCATAGTTTGCATTGAGTGGCCTAGTCAGTGCACGTACTGGAAGGATCCTCAGGTGAAAGCGTTCATGAGAGAAATAGGACTGCACAAGACAGCGTTGCACGGATGTGCGCATGGATGGAGGGACAGGAAAGGGAATTGCATGAAGAAGCCATTGCGCCGACATCCCATCCAGCATCGTTACCAATGGTTTAGAGCGGGGATGTATGGGCACGCATGCACACGTGGAAGCGCGTGGTAAGGACTGCAAGCTAGCCGAAGATTACACATATGAGTTTGCAAAACAGGTTCATGTTGTTCTTGCGCGCGCTGCTGCATGCTCTTCCTCTCATATGTCTTCATCCTGTCACAGTATGCGTGCCGCTGCCATTTTCTCTCGTAAGCATGCGCAGGGCCGCCGTCGGTCGCGCGCCCCATTAGAGGAGACGCCGCCTAGCCGCAGCCGCTCCCTTCTCGCCAGCCGCAGGCATCATTCATCAGCCTTCCCGCCATCCCTCCGCCTGACAAGAGGAACACGTGTCCTCCCGGTGGCGCAACCGCTTGGGATGTTGAAAAAGATTACTGAGAAACTGAAAGCCTGTGGCCCCTGGACGGCACGGCCACTAGGGGAGCTGAAAGGGCCAGCGAGGTATGCATCGGAACAGTGCCCGAAGATTCTGGACGCTACAGAAGTGATTGTCGATAATCATTCAGACGATGAGATAAAACCGACCGAGACGAAGCTTTCTGGGAGATTTTCTGCCAGAAAATGGCCCAACGTTGAATTGCAACACACGGGCAATTTGGAGCCCGAGCAAGATGACAAAGAACTTCGCTGTGGCGAAGAGATACCGCAAATGCCTCGCGGACGATGGACCCAACAAACTCCGACGGCATGGTTGCACATATTCTCGGACAGATAGTGTGGTTGTGGCACTCAAGGAGGAGTTGAGGTCGGCCAATGAATCAGTGGTCCAGCGCTTATATAATAAGAGGGCTGTTGACCCATGGACTGTTTTCTGGGCAATGCGCCAGCCAGACTCAGAAGGGAGTTCCGGATGTAATTTTGATGGCCCGCCCCCAGTTATAGCGCAGGTTTAAAAAATGGCCGTACTTTCAATCCAACATTGACCCGAGCACCTCGTTGAGATGCAGGTTCTTCACAGGGCCTCCAGGAGACCCGACGAGCAAACTTGTCCGATTCTGTGAGCATGGGGAAATAATTGGACCGATGCTCGGGACTGCTCAAGCCTTTTACGTGGCAGGGACATGATATTTTGTCGCAATCAAAACCAGTGACTGATGGACTGACCAAGTTGTCTTCATGAATATTGGGGACCATCTAAGAATAGGCCTTCACACAGCCCTGCTGTTGATAGCTGCGGGGCCCACTTCGCACTTCCAGCTATCAGGGGAGAGCCCAAAGTTAAAGCTAATGTAGTCTTGCAGGCACTTGTTTGGGGATGCCCCGAACAGACACCAATGCGAAGGCGATGGGCAGTGCGAACCCCAAACCAAGAAGGCTAGACTTTGCTCGGCGACACAGTCGCCTGAGAAGGGAGAGCCACTGATAGAAGACAGCGCTTTGGCTCAAACGGCTAACTCCCCACTGAAGCGGACGGGCGAGAATGAAGATCAGCGGCTTGTTAAGGCGGCCAGAATCGAGATGCCCGTGCACGTCGAAGAAGAAATCATCTTCTCAGACATCACAATTTCAGGTGCGCCCGTTGACGCACCGTGGGGAGGTAGTTCCTCGAGCTCTGGTGCCATGCCTGGTGCTTCAAGCGGAAGTGCTTCCCCTAGTTATCCCAGCGCCGGCACGGCCGGGGGTTGGGGATCGCGGCCTTGCGAAGGATCCAGTGGCAGAAACAGTTGACAGAACCCAGACGGGCCAAATGAGGGCCCAGGAGGACGCCGACCTGCAACGCAGAGAGCAAACAGGGGCCGGCACAGCCGTGCCCCTGCCAAACAACGAAGTGCTCGATGAATGGGCCCGCTGCATTAAAGAGATTGCAATGCTGTATGCTGATGTGGTAGATCCCTACCTTAAAAATTCGTCGGCATGGCTTCAGCGTCGACAGCTGTGCCAATCGATTACATCATTGGCGGGAGTGCACGGCCATGGATGGATTACAGCGGTGGGGATCTGGCCGCCATGGTGCGAACTGGCAGACCCCCGCGCGATTTTCTCCGGCCTTCCGAACAGAGCTCGTACAAAGGATGCAAGTGTTGGGGCGTTGTCACGCATGTTGTTTTCTGATTCCGCATGCAATGTCAGCGATGCGAAAGAGTAGAGGATTGGCCCTCTTGGTAGCCCGCAATCCTTCATGCGGGATAGTCTGAACGGAACGGACGTATATATTAAATGCGGAGCGTGCGGACCAACGCTTCTGGAGTTCATGAAGAAGGAAAATGTGTGGAATAATCAGGTGCCCAATCGTATGGGAAGTTCCAGGCCAGGTCAGCACACGCCAATACAATATATACATATCACTATATATATATATATTGGTACACGAATGACATCGCCGACGGAAGCAATTGCAACATCACGGTGCTGCCCGCAACGAAACAGACGAATGTTGAGCCTCAAGAGCTATGGGCATTGCTTGGCAAATTCTTCGAGACAGCTGAGAGAATGATCGATGAGTCTGTAGAACGTTCCAAGACGGGAGCCATACAAAAATTTCTGATAGTGGTGGAGATCACAGACGTTGGCAATCGGAGAACAGAGCATACAACATGGGTCCAATATGGGACGACATTGCTACATTGTTGCGGGCGCGCATGAATCAGCGCATTGAACGATGCAAGACTGCGGGGGTTCAGCCTAAGATATTGATTTTGGACGGTGCATGTTTGCATCGGAATCTTCGCCACACCTCAAGTGAAGCGTATCGTTTTGTTGATGCACAGGAGTACATGAGTCATGCTAATTGGACAGAGACGGTACCCCCGTCGAAGTTCGAGGAGGTGAGATGATGGCTGATCACATGGTAAAAGCAGCTTGTCAAGCAGCGCGGTTATTTTGCCAACGCTCTGGCGGCCCCGCCGCTCAGGGGTGGGTTCGCAACGCCGAGTTGCGAGCAAATGGATTTGCGAAGGTTGAAGCTACCTACGACGAACATGTTTTGCATTGGAAAAAGGGCGGTACTCCAGTTCCAATAATGGAAACGCTCAAACTTGCTAGTATTCCTTTCAATTCTGCTGAAACAGGAAAGGGGGCGCGGCATTCCTTGTTTTCGCAAAAGTGAAAAAGATTTTATGCCCAAAGAAAGTGGCAGTTGGAAATACTTGCACTTGGGCGAATCGCATTTATTCCATGCGAGGAGTTTGCCTCGCATGCCCGGCATGCCTCTTGAGGGGCGAGCTATGCGTCGCGCTGGAGAAAAGATCTTCGCTGGTCAATTCATGCAGGAGACAATGGGCGCATTGGGCGCATCTCGGCCATTCTTGCAATCACCTGCGAGTTCCGACAAGCGAATTATCTGGCGAGCCTCCAGGGCACAGCCCTCGCCAAGGCAGGATGATCCATTGGAGTTCGCCCTGCTGGTGCAGTTCCGACTGCCAGTCCCACTGGGGGGCCATCCCATGATACGGGTGACACGGGCGACCTTATTGGACCTGGCACAGCCGCGAATTCAAGTAAGAATCGGGCACGTTCAGCGGAGCCTGTCAGAGTGGCAACTGCTGTTTCTCCCGCGGAACGTTGTGAAATTTCGCTGAGAAACAAGTGTCCGGAGGACTCTAGGGGGGGAACCCTGGGTAAGAAAAAGAGGAAATATCCACCACCTGACTTTGATGACATTCGTAGATGGCCAAATAAATTGCCACGCCAGTCGACGATTGGATCGACCGGGGGAGATGGTGGACAGACCTCGAAGATGATCTCTTTGAAGCCCGTGAACGCCAAGGGCTTAGCCAAACGTCTTCACAACAAGAATGCGATGTGGCCAGGAGAAGGTCATGATGTTACGACACAACAGATAGATAACAATGAGACTATTGAGCATAGCGCAGCTATCAATCGGTCGCGCGCTGCCTCAAACGGAGACACGGTTGGCAGAACTGTTGCTTCGAGATCAAACAAGGAGACAAATTCTGCCCGAGCGACATGCGTTCCCAAATTGGGCAAAGTTCTTCATCACAAGACGCGACCGCACGGTATCCGGGGAACCGAAGACGATTGCTGACCGCTCTGCGTGGGAAAAGGCAGCGAATATAGAGCACACCGAAAAAGAGCAGTGTGTCCAGTTATCGTTACCTCCCAAAGTACACGATGATAAATTGGCAGAGCTAATTTCGAGCAGATATTGGACTAAGCAGTCCCGCGGAACATCCGTTCTGGCGCTTCATTCGATTCTCGAAGGATGCCAGATTCTTCCATCTGACCCAGAGCACGGGGGAAACGTGAAGAAGACGAATGTCGGAATGTATTCTTTTGCATATCCAGAGGATAATATTGCAACTCACTTGCGGCACGGAATGGCGGAGGAAACCTTTTGTGATGGAATTTGGAATTCCGCGGACATTGCGTTCTGGAGTTGTCCGAAAGCCGTCGCCGGCGATGGTTGTCCGACACAACAACGCACCAAGAACATTGATCAAGTCGTGATAGCTGAGATACGCATGTACCATTAAAGCCCTTTGCACAGCATGCGCACGGAGGTGGTGCCTGGACAATGTTGTGACATTTGTTGCAAGAAGGCGAAGTTGATCATAAAGATTCCAATGTTGAACGACCAAGAAGCAAAGAGAGAGAGCTGACTTGATAGATACAGCCAGAAATCAGCCATGTGAATGGGTTCCCGAGCTATTGCCGATCGAATGGCAGGAGAATGGTCCACCATATCTTGGGCATGGCATCTCTATGGAAAATGCGCGGGGATACTTGGGGAGCAAGGGTTGCAAACTTGATTTCCCGCGCCCGTTTCTGGACGGAGCGGAGGGAAGGGCGATTCGAATGGTTCATAAACAAAAGGAGGTCAAAGCCAAGCCACCGGCACAGCCGGCGGGCGGGCATGCCCCTCGCGCGCTTAGGCCGCCCCCGCGTTTTGAGGGTTCTCAGGGACCTGCACCACCGCCCCCTAGGGCTGCCAGGCCCCTGCGCCCCCGATTCTTAAAAGCCAGGGAGAGATGACGGCTGTTGGGTCGGACAATGATTCCCAGGAAGGGAACTTGCCCCCTACGGCGCCGCCGCCAGGGGACAGGAACCGCTGGGAACCGTTGTCGGGCAATGTGGTGAAACCGCCTTCTCCTGCGCCTGCCCTGAAGGCAGAGGGCAAGCCGCGGGGCGTTGATCAGATTCCACAGAGAGAGGCAATTGCTCCGCCACCAGGTGCACGAGATGCATGGAGGCCATCTCTGAGAGAAGAGCCATCTCCTGCGAAAGCAGACACAACGAGTGTTAGAAGCCCGAGGGGCCTGCCTGCGCCCCCAAAGCCTCCCTCCTCCAAGAAACCCACCACGCGTCGATCCTCAACGCAAGAAACAGGAGTCAATTTATCAGCCGGAGGCACAGCCTAAGCAATCTATTAGGGCTGAAGCAGACCTGAAATCCTTGAGAGTATACGCATCGGAAGAACTCGGTGCTCTTGAAGTTGACTTCCCTGAGCCCCCTCCCGAAAGGCTTGGGGAGGATGATATATTGGACAATTTGAATCAGATTGATTTGTCGTGCTTCCAAGCGATTTCCCAGGCGATGGCGCTGGGTCAGAAGATGTTAAATTAGCGAGAGTTTTTCTCGCCGTGCATTCTGGGCCGCAGTCAAGCCGAGCGCACGTGTCACTTCGCAACGAACTAATGCTGCTCTGGCGAGTTCGCCCTGGACGTCCTGATATTGATAACGTTCGAAAAATCATCGATGGAGAAGCAACGCTTCTGAAAAATGACATGCGGATTTGGGCGCATCGCTACCTGAACCAAGCGGGAGAAAACGAACCCTCCGAGTATTCTCTGCCCTATAATATTGGACCCATTGTTTGCGCAATGTCCTTCACCTTTCGATATCCGGAGTTCATCCCAACAGGAGAAATCCCGAGCGTCAGGATGTGCATTGACCCTATGACGTTGACCAGCACAGCTGGGGCCAATGTCGGCGAGGGAGGAGGGGCGCGGAC
This sequence comes from Prorocentrum cordatum, assembly GCA_963575745.1. Lineage (NCBI taxonomy): Eukaryota > Dinophyceae > Prorocentrales > Prorocentraceae > Prorocentrum > Prorocentrum cordatum. The sequence continues at coordinate 101,497 of CAUYUJ010016959.1, forward strand.
CCCTGCGTTTGAAGGCCCTCCCGAAAAAGACGACGACGGGCCACCTGCGGACGAATCGGGAGAGGAAAGGAATCCGAAGGGCGATAGATTGAGGGTTCCCTATTTTGGGGAGAAGCAGTGTTCGACGCACGGTGATGACGCGGATGCTGACAAAAGTCTTGCAGCCATTCGTTTTTTCTTGCGCGCGAGTCTTCCGCCGACGCCTGTCCATAAGCAGCTCCGCCCTGAGGAGCAAGACCCCCTGGGCCAAGCTAGGAGCGCCGGCCACGCGACGGCGAACATTGAGGGGGGGACCTTTTCATCTTGCGCAGCAGCAGCGAGAGAACATTCGGGAGAGCACGAGCGATGAAGTGCGTGAGCAGGTTACTGAAGCCCACCGGGCTGGTCCAGTACCTCCGCATATCACAGCTGTTCGTGGGCGCGCCTTTAACACGATTAAAGATAACGCGCGCATGGTACAATAGCCCAGATTTACAATGCCCGGATAAATAGAAGCAGACAATTCTGAGCAAGCGCTTAAATTTCTCATGGCAAATTTCTCAAGGCAAAGTTTGTGTCCGATGACCTGGTCAGATTCCATCCCACAAGAGGTCTATCATGCACTCATTCCCCCGGCGCTGCCGAATGGCGCTATCGGCGCAGCCGAGGAAGCGGAGGCGAAGTTCTTACATAACAGCCATAGAACAGCCATGCTGGGAAGGTCAGATGTCTGGCGGAAATGCAGCCACCGACCTCACGTGCAAGCACAAGCAGTAAGTGAGCGCGTGGTGTACATGGCGAGACATTGCGTTGAGCATGCCCGATCATCGGGCGGGCGGGTGCATGTAGGTGGCCTTACCCAGAAGATGACGACAGATGGCATCCCACACGCAACTACCGCTCTTGCAATGCACGCTTTTACGATGACGCTATCAGGGGAGATCGATGTTCTCGGCATTCGAGCTGATGCGATCCCGATTATTGACGGAACGCTAATACATACGCAGTGTCATCCTTTCCTGCACCCACACGCCTCACACGACATAGTCGCTGATGAGGAAAATGGGAATATAGTCGTCAGTGTTGGTAGAGCGGAACGGGCTACCAAGCCAATGCCATTGTTCTTTCGTGCATGTCAGTGAAATCTTTGTTTTGCCCACAGCGTAGAGCGAATGTATGCTCCTTACGAGTTTGGCATGGCACGGCGCTATGGACACCTGTTGCATGTTACGCCCATAGAAGCCATGAAAGAGTCAACACTGGTAGACGGGATCAGCTAGTACCCAAACAAGCACAGCGGATGGTGCAAAGCACCTGACAACTGCATTCTCCGATTGATACCAACGAAGCACGAGTTTCTTTCAGAACTTGCTCAGTGCGTTCCTCACTGACTCAGCCAGCGGAAGGGCGGCGAGGCCCCACCCAACAGGGTTTACCAAGCTGAGGTCACCGCTTCCATTGGTGGTGTACTGCCCACTCAGGGACAGTGGCCGCATACAGTTACCTCCCACTTCTGGGATATTGATGCGACCCATAACGACAGCTGGCAGTACGTTGTTGTCTGTAACGGACGGGTATTGACCCGTCTTCGGCATCGCATCTGTCGTGCTGGGACTTTTGTGACAACAGGCGAAGCACGTTTTAATGATATTTCTCGGACTGTGCAACTGGTGGCGGTTAGACAGGCTGGGAGAAATCATGTGCCACTAATGATGCGGACCTTGATCTTTTCCCAAGAGTGGTCTGGATGTGAGGTTGCCTTGTCGTCTGATACAATCAGAACCAGGATTTTCTCCGATGAAGAAGTGGCTGACACTGGGAGAAGCTCGCTTACAGAGGATCAAAAGGCCCTTATCACCCGGAAAGTGTGAACTGATGATGGAAGGCACATCTGCGCAAACTGCCATGTTGTGAGGGCTGGTTTGGGACATGGCTTGCAGGGCCTCGCCTATGTCAGATACAAAACACATGTCAAGGCGAGTTATGTGTAAACGCCTGCAGAAGATGCATTATCTGCTGCGTGGGCGACACTAGGCACGGAGCCACGTCGGGAGAATCCCCCATGGGGAGAAAACCGGTCTAAGGCCATTGCCAATAGACTGAAAGCAATGAAAAAGAGTTCCGCTGATGCACTGGATAACTCGGGCAAGGTTGAACAGCGCCAGCGTCAGTGGGCTTTTAACAAGCCAGCCCGTCTCAAGGTGGCATCTGTTGGCGGTGCATATATGACTTCGATGCCAGGGGCCTTTCCTTCATGGCGCCCCCACAGCGCCTCGGCACAGCCGCCGGCGCGACGCGAGCCTTTCTTCTAGTATTTCGAACCCCTGAAACGTAGATTCATTGATTGGATGAAACACAAGCACAGGGATGATCGCCTCACTGTTGCCAAATGGTGGCCATAAATTTGGACGCCTGATCTTGACCAATATGCTCGCCCCATGAAGTGCTGCGCGCTTGCTGCGTTCGATTGGGAACATGATAGTGCAGACCAAAGCCAGCCAGAGGTGGGCCGGGCCCGGTGGGAACAAGAAATGGGGGACATGGGATTCGCTACTCCAACACTGCAAGTGTTAACAAAAACTTCGAGACCGCGAGCCGAGCATCTGCAATGACCAAGGTAGGAGACATTGATTTCCCAACCGTTGTTGAACTTAATCACCGGCCTAGCCGTGCTGATGAAGTAATTTGGCAACATGGGCAGAAGGCTGAAATGTCGATTGGTGCATCCAGTGAACGCATCGCCCAGCGACATAAAATGATTCTTCCAAAATAGAGAATTGCCCGTCTGGCTTGATATGGTTTCTACGTATGGCTGCATGTGCGGTTATAACTATGACAATACAACCTACCATAGGCCACAGGCCAAGCGTCATAAAGGTAGCAGCACACTTTGTTATTGATTGCATGTCGGTTGGACCAAATGCAAGACCATAGGAGACGGACACGATTCATGCCGTACCGCTGGGATTGCAGGAGCTTGTAGATAGGATCTGGGATCAACCGTTCAACCGTTTCCCTATTCATGGAAGATGGGGAAGAATTCTATTAGCTGCACGCGAGGTTTTGTTACTGTTCATGTCCGCGGAGCGGAAATTCCTGTTGCATGTCCCGGGCGTGAGGTGCAGCGCACCCAGGGATCGGACTTACTCTTGTGGGATGCCTATGCTTTGGATTGCCGGATCCGAACAGCAATCGAAACATTCGATCTGTTTCGTAATTGGATTGGTGGGTTTCGAAATGAGGTCAAAGACCGCGCGGCAAAATTTCCCCGACATTCGTGAGATTACGATTTTCATAAATACAATGAAGGGCCCCCAACGAAGCGCTGAAACTTGTCTCACTAACAGCCTCTTTGGAGTCTTCAACGCTGACAACGCCATTGGAATTATCAATCTTCTCACGAAGGCGGAGAGCGGCACAGCCGACTCCCCCACCGAGACAGTCCAGGCTGAGTCGCCGGCCGGCGCTGCAGCCCCAGTTGCTGGAGGCATTGTTCCGCAGCGAGCTCGGCCACGCCCTCGCCTGCCCTCGCGGCCGCGATCCTCACAAGGAGGGCAGTCTTATCGCACCGCCCCCGATTCGCGTGCGTCTGCCGGCACGGCCGCGTCAGCGAGACTGGATGGGTCGATCTTGCCAGAGTTCGAACATGGGCGGACGAGCCCAGGACTGAGGAATGACACCCCAAAGACCGGCTGTCCCGCCGGGCGGCGGCTACGACGCGACCGTGGACAACGAAGACAAGAGCGAGACCGGAGAGATTCAAGGATATTATGTACACGTTTCTCAACATCAGCCAGTTACTGGCAGCAGCAGAACATGGCAATGGTTTAGTCTTGATGACTACAATGAGAAGTTCCACCGTTCTTCTGGAACGTCATAATTTTGTGCGCGCCCGCACCTCCGCCTGCGCCGATGGCGAGTTCGTCGGAGAATGGCCGGGGCATGAGTGAACCAAGTGAATGGAGCCCACCATGTGACTGGAGCTCAAGAAGAGAATGGCACTGGGAGGACTCTCGGGAGTCGAGAGGCCGTTGGAGAAGATGAAGATGAAGATGAACTAGGTTCTGCACGACACAGTCGCTGCTGGACCGCACTACTTCGTGGAACGGTCGCACAAGGCGCGCGTGGGCATTGAGACCTGAGCTGCGAACATTAGCTCAGGCGGAAGACGTCGGGCCCCTCCGGCCTTCTGCCCCCTGGCACCCACCGTTGAGCGCTGAGCGGTAAAATTGTTATTTTGGCGCTCGCCCCGGTGGTTGCACACATGCACAGGCCAGGTGGGTGGGGGGTCGGGGCGGCTCCACGCATCCCGCCGCGGGGGGAGTCAATGCGCCCCTCCGCGCCACTGGGCCCCTGCACGTATCACCCGTCACGCTGACGTGTCACTGGCTGCTTCCTTCTCTACCTTGAACATACTCTGTTTCTGCAACTTAACACTTTGCGGCTCGGAGTTAGCGGAAAAGAAACGCGGCCGCGCGCGTCGGCCGGTGGGCCAGCCCCTCCCTTCAGCGTTACCTCTGTCCCACGTTTAACGGCATTATCCTTTCTTGCCCATGTCCTCCCCGAAGCCCATTGACTATGAAACATCATCGGGGCACATTGCAGGGGCCATGGATACCCAGGCAAAAGACTCGGATTGAACGGGGCGGGAAGGATGGAGCACGAGAGAAATCAGCAGGAGGGAGGCTAGGAGCAGAAAGCACGCGGCACAACCGAGCGGGCAGATTTGGCGGGCAACCCTAGCGGGCGGGTCGGGAAGGCGGGCCCAGGCGGCTTGGTCGAGCAGGCGGGCTGCCGAAGCGTGATTCCTGCATGAATCGCGAGGAGAATTTGAGCGACAGCGCGAGTCCCAAGTAAATCTTGAAGGCCAAAGCGAAACCGGGATTCCTGAGCGTGGAGGGCGCGGCGCTTAGATAAATTGTAATGGAGTTCCACGCGAAAGCGCGATTCGTGCATAAATGGTGAGGAAGCCCCGCACAAAAGCGCCATCTGGGGAATATGTTGCAAGGAAGCATCAGGCGGGAGCCGCTGTCGCTGTTGTTCGGGCCCCCGCCCCACAACCAAGTTCGCGTAGGATGATTCTCCGCGCTGGAAAACAGGGCGCGACCCCCGATGGGGGGCGCGTCAAACGCGCGCCGGCGAGTCGGGATCAGCAGCATTTGTTTTTCAATCGCGACAATTCGACAACAACAACACGAAGTTTAAGACTCTTCGCTCTTATCTGCTCGCGCGTCATTCAACATGCATATCCCAAACCCTGGATGCCCGCCCTCTTCGCATTGGATCGTGCCCCTTTTTAGGGGGTATATTCATTCCCTGCCACGCGCGGTTGGCGAAGCCTTTGAAAACGAAGGGCGACAGATAACGGCGGGGAATGAGGGCGAAGGGATCGGAGGAAGGGAGGGGAGGGGCAAGAAGGAGGGAGGACGATGATTCGCGCTGCGAGTGGCGATTCAGCTTGCGCCAGCCATTCCAACGCAGGTTAACAATAAGTTTCGCCATGGGTCGCGCCATGAAACAGCGCCGCGCACCACCCCCTTGAAAGAACACATCGTGGATGCCCCCACGGGAGGGCGCACGACCGCGAACTGCTGTCGGAAACAAATTCCGCGGAACCCTGAAAAGAAGCGAGATGCTGGGGGAATGGGGCGGAAGGATAGCGAGAATTCCAACCGCGTCGAGAGGGGCGCGCGGGCGCGGAGTGGATTGGGATGGAGTGGACAAGAGTAGGGCCCCAGGCGGAAAAGCGGCAAGGAGCGGAGAAGAGGAGCCGGGAGGGGCGCGGGGGAGCGGGGGGCGCGCCGAGGAATCTGGAGGAGGGACTGGGAATAATTGGGGAGAAATGCGGAATGCGAGCGGGAAGGGGTGGAGATGGCCGGGGCGGGACGGGGCGGCCCGGGGGGGGCGCGGGCGATGAATTTATTCCAGCACAATGGAATGCCAACGAAATGAATATTAAGATAAAAGGAAAGAGTGGAGAAGACTGAGAAAGAACGTTGAAAGGCGGGGCGGGTGGATACGAGCGGAGACTGGTGCGGAAACAAGGCGCGGGGGGGCTGGAACGCGCCCGAAAGCCCCCCATGACTTTTGGGGGGCCTCGGAATGGCCCCGATGACCGCCGAGCAGTTCCAGAGTCTCCGAAAACTTGCGGGAACGCCCCGGGGGCCTCGTCGAGGGGGGCCTTCATTCGAAGCCTGCAGGAAAACCATGGCCAGTGGAACTGCAAACTGGGCCCCGGCAGCCGGCGGACCGTCAGCCTGGCCAGCGGCGGCGCATGCGATGCACACACCGACCCGCGGCACCCCGACTCCAAGATGAACAGACAGCGGGCTCACCACGACGACGACCACGACGAGAGGAGGGAGGAGGAAGAGGAGGAGGGAGGAGGAGGATGAGGAGGAAGGGAGGGAAGGAGGGAAGGAGGGAGGAAGGGAAGGAGGAGAGGGGGGAGGGCGGGGGCTGAAGGGCCGACAGGCTGGCCCTTGGCAGGCGGCGAGGCAGTCGCACGGAGCATCGGCCTGGCTGGCCGAAGGGTCGGAGCGCCGGGCCCCAGGCGGCCACAGAGGGCCGCGAAGGGCAATTGATCCGGGGCCGCAGAGGGCAGCGACGGGGCCGCTGAGGGCAGAAACGGGCCACGAAGGGCAGAGAGGGGGCCGCGAAGGGCGACGGCGGGGCCGCGAAGGGCATGCATATGGGGCCACGACGGGCGCGAACGAGCGGGGCCACGAAGGGCATTCGCATCTGGGGCCACACAGGGCGACAGCGGGGCCACTGAGGGCAGCAAAGGGGCCACGAAGGGCAGCGAGAGGGCCACGACGGGCGACAGCGGGGCTACTGTGAAAGTTGTATCAGCAAGGATGTGAGATATTGGGTGATGATTAGAATTATCTGCGTTGCTGCTCTCATTCGCTCATGCGTGCACTCCCCTGTTCACTATTGCCGTTTTGGCCGTGTGCCCGCCAGGCTGTGGCGGGAGGGTGGATGCGCTCAACGACTGTCTAGTTCGATTCGGTATAATATCAGATCATACTCTATCTATTTCTTCTTGCATCAAGAGGTTGCGGGTGGAGGGATGCGGATCAATGTTTACACTGGTAGCGCGAGCTGAATCAGTCCGCGGTGCGAGGATTTCATACAGAGTGGCCGTGCAGACATACATGCTGGCGCTCACTTACCTCTTCGCGGTGCTAAACCACTCCGCTCAACAGAACACGTCGATCGACGAGACGCCCAAGACCATTACCTACAACAGCTTGAACGAGGATCGTTGAATCAATGGCATCCCGGGCGAGCAGCAGAACTACAGCAGCAACGATCAAGACAGCTACTACATCGGTGACAAGCTCAGTAGCATCGCAGTCGTCAGGATGACGTCCAGGCAGCAGCAGCAGTTCAATGACGGGCCCCTCTTCGTTGACAAGGAGGGCGTGGTACACTACAATGGCGACCCTTCCCACGGCGAGGAGTTCGAGGAGCGCGCAATACTCGGCTACCACGCTAGCGAGGAGAAAATCAAGAAGCTCTACGCGATCAAGCTCAAGAGCTCTCTAAATGGACGAGCGCGGACACTGACGCGTAAGAAGGCTGAGAACAGTACGCAAGCAGTGTTGGACGAAGCAGGTAATGACCCACTTGCTGCAGTCAAACTGGCGGTAACTACAGTACGACAGGCGTGCGAGAGGATCGCGCCACTACAGAAGCAGCAAGCGTTCGAGGGGTATTTATTCCAAGGTTTTCGCAATAGAACGGAGTCTGTGCAGGACTACATATCGAGGCGAGAGACGGAGTACGAGCGGCTCAAGTCACTTTCAACGAACACGACAGGCAGCGAGGACCGACGGACATACTTTCTACTAAAGCTAGCAAACATCAGCACGCAAGAGCACCAGGCAATCCTTGGCCAATGCAACAACGAGTACATCTGGGACGACGTGACGGCAGCCATGCTGATACAGCTGGACAGCACAGGCCGAGATGATCGTGGACATGGACGCTACGGAGCCTACCCGGTGGACTACGACGACGAAGAAGAAGAAGAAGAAGCCCTACTCGGAGACGAATGTGCACCGCGCGACGAGGACGTCTTCCTGAGTGATGCGGACTACGACGCACTTGCAGCAGACATCGATGAGTTCGAGGGAGTGATTGACGACGTGGACCCAGACGAGATCAGCCAGGAGGAGTGCGATACCCTGGCGACGGAGGCTCAACGCCTTGGCTGGAAAGCTGGACGGCGCAACCACAAGCCCAACTACAAGCAGGTCCGGGAGCGGCTTGCTCAAAGCAGGTCGAATCGAGGTTGGAAAGCCAACGTCAGCAAGCAGGGCTCCATCAAAATGGACAGCAAAGAGGCCGAGGATACGCTGAAGCAGATCAAGGCGCGCACGAAGTGCAACGCGTGCCACAAGAAGGGCCACTGGAAGGGTGACCCCGAGTGCGAGAAGACGAGGTCACCAGCGCGTGGATCCAGTACGCTACAACGTGGAGGACGAGGAGGCGGACGTGGAGGACGAGGCTTTCACGGACGACCTGGAGGTTTTCTACGACGAGCTGGATTCGCAATGGCGACCGCGGTCAAGCTGCTGATGGCGGACAGCTCGATGGGCATGGCCGCCATTCAGATTGTCAGCGACCAGCTGGCAAGCATAGACATGGCGATGGAGGAGATCACGAGTCTGACGAAGGTGGGGGTCGAAACCGAGGAGCAGATCGTGAACCCCTACGCGGTATCAGCAGCAGGAGACCAGCCGAACTTCCAAGAGAGGACCGACCAGGCAGGCACACGAACTACACCCAGTACCGGAAGAGCATCCAGCACAAGAACCTGACGAACCCCTGAGCACTCCAGTGAGCTCGGCGGAGAGATCGTGGACAAGCAGACCGACACCAGGGTCGTGGTCGACAGGAAGGACGGAGCCCAGCAGACCAAGCACAGACTACCTGGAGGAGGACAACACAGCGGCCGACCGACAGAAGATACGAGATCGTGCTGAGCAGATCGCAGCGTTGTGGATCAGCTGCGAGAACATGGAAGCGGCCTTCAGGGACTACATGGATTTTTGTTTGGACTGGGCCCTACATCTTTTCCAGCAGCTCGTGCACATCACCATGGAGATGGCGCCGAACGGTCTCAGGAATATGGCCTACGATTGGGGCACGACCGACATGGTTGTGGACGCAACGCCGAGCTGGAACCAACTACGTCCCAGAGTGCGACCGCACACCATCACCAGGGCGGCAGCAATCTTGCGAGGAGCTGGAGGAAATCGAAGCCTACGCAGTACGAAAAGGACTTATTCCATATGGACATGCTGCACTGGACACTGCGTGCCTACGTGGATGTGGAGGTTCAATATCACTGGACGTCTACACAGAGGACGGCAGAGTCACCACGCGGATGAGAGGATCACCCATGCGCTTCCGAGGCGTGAATGATAGCGCCCCGGTCATGGCAGAAGGAGAACAAGAGGTGACGGCTGGACTTGCTGGAGCTGACGTGAACCTACGCTTCCAGAGGTTGCCGAAGTCAAAGACGCCAATACTGCTGAGCATCCACCAGCTGGAGGAGCTCGACACAGTGATATACATCAAGGATCGGAAGGCGGACTTCAAGGCGATCAAGAAGTACGGAGTGCCTCTCAACAAGACGGAGAAGGGACTCCCGACGATCTCGCTCAAGGAGTGGCCGAAGAAGGAGACGACAAAGATCGAGCCATCAGTCACGTCCGACGAGATCGACATCTGGAATGCGGAGGTCCAGGAGACTCATAAGGGCATCCTACGGCGGAAGCAGAGGAAGCAGATCGAGACGTGGGAGAAGGAGATTCAGGACAAGCTGGACCAGTGCCAGCAGATCGTGGACACGCTGAAGGCGGACCCGGAGGAGAAGCGGCCCATCATCTGCGAGCTCTACGCAGGTGGCATGGCAGCCACATCAGAAGCTCAGCAGCGGCGGCATCCAGTGACGAGGCCGAGGGGCATCCTGATCGGGGACGACCTGCTGGACGCGAAGTCGCAGAAGACCGTCCTGAAGCAGCTGAACGAGGAAGACCCCTACATGACCATTGTGGGTTTCCCCTGCGACCCGTTCACGAACATATCCCACATGTTCCCGAAGGACACGAAGATGCGTAAGTTGGCGATCGGCATGAAGCACTTGCAGCTTGTCAAGAAGATCTGGCTCAACTGCAAGCGCCGAGGAGCTCATATGGTATTGGAAAACCCATTGACGTCAAGAACCTGGCAGCTTATGCCATTGCTGGGCGCAGAGTTCGTGAGCGCGATGATGCACCAGTGCGCCGAGGGCAGCAACCTGGTGGACTTCATGGGCGATCCAGTCAAGAAGCCGACGAGGTTCCTGACGACGGCCACCATGCCCGGCAAGAAGCTCAACAGCATCAGGTGTGACGAGCAGCACGTACACACGAGCGTGATCAACAGGCCGAAGGGAACAGCATCGAGCCTTGGGAACTGGACCAAGGAGCTGGCCAAGACGATCTTGGACGGCATCGAGGATCAGCGAGACCTCGAGAAGCAGCATGGTGGCTACGCTCGGTACGCCAACAATTTCGACGACATCGACTGTGACGAGTTCGAGGCCAACCCTGCGGAGACGGAGGCGCCGATGCACGCTAATCTTCAGCAGGCATGGCGAGAACATCGAGATGGCGGAATGGACGGCGGTACCACCCCTCATGCGAGCAGCTATCAAGAAGACACACGAGAGCCATTCACATGGACCCTACAAGGAGTCACTGGTACGGTATCTACAGCATGGTGGAGCTAGCCGACGAGCGGTACAAGCAGCACGTCTCTTCAGATGCACCACATGTGAAGAACAGGCTCGGACGGCAGCCAGACCTACGGCAGCTCAGCCTAAGGTTAAGGACTGTAACGAAGCCATCAGCATGGACTTCGTGATCATACCCGACCTGGACAAGAACATGCACGTGGTGCTTGTTATCGTGGACGTAGCCTCGGACTTCACCGTGGCGATCTACACATGTCCCGGATCGAGACCTACGGCAGAGCTAGCGAAGAAGGCTTCCGAACTCGGATGGCTTACCTGGGCCGGGCCACCACGCATCGTGGAGCAGGACCAGGACTCTACCTTTTATGGGCGAGTTCGAGACGCTGTGCAACGACCTGGGCATTGTGACCATCAATGCGGCTCCAAAGGCTCACTGGCAGATGGGCAAGGTCGAGAGGAAGATATGCTACCGGAAGGAGATGGCGACGAGTGTCTTCAACGCTGGGGAAGCTCGTGGTCAAGATTCGGTTGCAGCAGCAGTTCGCGGCATGGCCAACGCGTGCAATCAACTTGTCAGCACGGCAGGCTTTTCACCACAGCAGTGGGTACTTGGAGCTGGACATCGATTGCCTGCAAGTTTGGCGAATCCCGACAACGATCCAGCAGTGGTTTCACGAGTGGCCGAGAAAACGTCATTCTGGAACCGACTACACCTTCAACAGATCTGTTCGGAAGCCTTTTTCAAGGCAGCAAACTCATCAGCATTGAGACGGACAGTTCTGGCGAGGACGAGGCCCCAGCCAGGGCCATTTCAGCAAGGTGAGTTATTGATGTTTTGGCGATCTGATAACCTAAAGCGTAATCTGCATGCACGATGGCATGGACCTGCCCGGTGCCTGGGCAAGGATGAGCACGGTGATTGGCTGATCCATAACAGGATCCCGATCCTAAGTTCACCCAGTCTCCTTCGAAGGGCGACTGAGCACGAGGTGAACACCATGCAGTTCACCGACCTGTTTTCAGACGGCGGACCTGCACGTGGACGAGCTGGTCAGCGTGGTTTTCTGGACCTTCGAGGTCAACAGTATAACCCAGCACGAGATGATCAGCAGCCAGATCAGCAGCCAGACCAGCAGCCAGATCAACGGCCAGACCAGCAGCCAGATCAACATCAATATCACCGAGATCCAGGGCATCAGCAGCATCCTGGACAGGGCGATGTTCCACCACAGCCACCAGGAGGACAAGGTGATGCACCCTCGAGTGCACCGACGACGGCACCAGCAGCACCTGCCCAGGGCAACGTGGAGCTGACGAAGCCAGCGGACAGCAGGAAGCGACGATCTGAAGTGGTACACGATAACGACGTGATGCCAATGCGTCAGAGGCTGGACGACGAGTACGAGACAGTACCAGCTGATCAAGATCAAGCGGAGAAGGACCTTCGAGCACGACTTGTTCGAGCGCACCAAGTTTGGGACACCAGCTTGGGAGCAGTGGCGGCCAGCAGCCAGGGCAAGACCGACCTGAGGCAGCTGGAAAACGGCAGGAACGCCCCTCTTCTACCTGTCTCGACACCTGGGCACAAGATCGAGAGGCGGCGGCTTTTCAACTTGGACGCGCGCGACCTGGTTCAAGATACCTCGAGAGTGGACTGGACAACCAACCTTCAGATCATCGGCGATGTGGCATCGCAAGATCCCACCACGATCATCGAGGAGATCACTTTGGGAAAGGAAGAGGAAGCTGGAGATGGACCAGGAGGTGGCCAACAGCCTGCAGCAGCCGCGCAGGAGCCTACCAACGCCGACGAGATCATGGAGGAGCCTAAGGAGGCGAAGCGCGGAGGCAAGAAGCACAGCAAGAAGGGCCTGAGGCTCAAGCAGACCAGGCGGGACGACGCTCAGGGCAATCGAGCTCAGCTTCGAGTGCCTGCCAGGATCCAGAGGCACAAGGAGGAACGCCAGAAGGCGGAGGAAACGGCAGCAGCACCAGCAGAGATACCGCAGGATCAGCCGGCTACATCGTCGTCAAGTACGCGACAGCCTGCGCAGGGCAAGCGCCACGAGCACCCAGTCACGATCAGGTAGTTCTTGCTGGACGATGCGCCGATCAGCATCAAACGAGCCCGGGCACAGACTGGGCCAGTCAAGCAGCTAGCATATGCACCGCTGCTCGTCGAGGCGTTCGTGGCCGAGCGGATGCGCAGCCAACCGACGAGGGCCAACAAGCATCAAGAGATCAACCTGAAGACGCTGGGCGACGACAAGCTCAAGTGGAAGAAGATGCAGCAGGCGGTGGAGAAGGAGTGGAACACGCGGTGCAAGTACGACGCAACAACCCACATGTCAGGAGCAGCAGTCGACAAGGTCGACCCGGACAAGATCCTGCGCTCCAAGGTGGTCTGGACCCATAAAGACCCCACGACCTTCGAGCCGGGGGCCAGGATCTGTGGGAGAGGCTACGAGGAGGAGTTCGACGACAAGCTACGACGGGACTCACCTACAGTCTCAGCACAGATGACTTTACTCCTGTGCAGCATCGTATCAAGCCTCAACTTGGACCTAGTCATCGCAGATGTGAAGCGTGCCTTTCTGCAAGGAAAAGCCATCACACGCGAGCTCTACTTCCGTATCCCGACGAACCTCGGGAAGTGCAACATCCCGGGAGTAGAGGCAGGCGACCTGCTGAAGTTAAGCAAGAGCATCTACGGGACCAACGATGCAGCTCGTGCGTGGTATGCGGCACTACGCGAGACGCTCGTGAAGCTAGGATTGGAAGGCCTGAGCTTCGAGCCCGCGACCTTCCCGCGACCTTCATCAAGCGCAACGCGGAGGGCACGATCATCGGGATCACGTGCCTGCACGTGGACGACTTCCTCATGGGCATCAAGCAGGACGACCCGGAGGGCGCCAAGATCATGAAGGACCTGCAGAAGGAGATCGACTTTGGCGAGGTCAAGTACGCAAGGAAGGAGCAGGCGACGTTCTGTGGCCGGGCCTACAAGCAGGACAAGGACGGCAGCATCAACGTCACCATGGAGGCCTACGTGAAGTCGATGCAGACTGTACGTATCTCCAGAGAGCGCAGCAAGGCACCAGACAGCGCCTTGACCCATGCAGAGCATCGTGGACTACGAATGGTAGTTGAACAACTACAATGGGCTGCGCGAGTGATATGCTTCGAGGAGGCTTTCGAGGCATCCCGACTGGCATCTACGCTGGGAGCTCCGACGGTGAAGGACCTACAGGACGGCAGCGCGGCCGTCAGGCGAATTCAGAAGCGGGACGACTTGCTGATCAGGTTCTCAGCAGGCCTGAACCTGTGGGAGACCATGGTGATCAATGTCACCGACAGTGCTTTCGACAATCTGCCGAAGCACAGATCACAACGCGGACACTTCATCATGCTGGGCGACCGGAAGATCAACGAGGACCACAGCAACAAGTACAAGGTACCCTGCATTGGGTGGCAGTCCTCCAAGATTCAACGAGTGGTGAAATCTACTCTATCGGCGGAGGCCTACTCATGCGCGGATTCAGTGGACATGTTGATATGGGCGATGTCGACCCTGGCGGAGATCCTGTACCCGGAGATGGACATGACCGAGACTGTGCACGACACCTGCCCGGTGAAATGCATTTCGGTGACCGACTGCAAGAGCCTATACGACACGATCACAAAGGAGAAGATTGCTATGACGGACAGGAGGCTTTCTGTGGAAGCGGCTATATTGCGGCAGTCACTCAAGCAGGTCAGCATCAAGTGGGTCAAGAGCGAGCAGATGCTAGCGGACTGTTTGACGAAAGTAATTCCAGGAGGCTACGCGAGGAAGATAGTTACATCAAATTTGTGGACTCTTTGGCCTGATGATAGGGCACCATCAATGCGCGGACGAAAACTTCAGAGAAGGTGGCAGCCAACAAGGAGGTAGACGAGCTGAACGCGAAGATGGCCAAGCACGTCAAGCAGGAGCTGTACGACGACACCGGGAAGGACGACGAGGAGATCTCTACGTGGCCGGTGGAGACGTACAACTACGTGGACGAGTGCTTCTACGACGACAAGGACGAAGCTCAAGACGAGGACTACGTCGAGGCATTCTACACGGAAGAGCTGACGGACAACTACACGATGGAGAGGAGTGGCGCGCAGAGAACCATCCAGATACCTGGCCAAGTTGTAGTTATGTTTCAACTCTGTGCACTTGCAGTGTATGGGGTTTGTCTTTCGATGTCTCATACGGTGGTGACAGTAGTCTCTATCATCGCGGGTATCATCATATTCATCTACATAATGCAGCCTAAGCAGAACGACGACGAGGACACCGCTGAGCCGATGGAGGTGGATATTTCAAGCAGCGACAACCTGTTCAAGCCGGAGTTGCCCGAGAAGCCGGTCAAGGTCAAATCCAGGACGGCGAAGGCTACGCCAAAAGCTACGACGACAACGCTCGCAGTACGAGCCGAGCCAGAGACGACGACGAGATCATGGGAGATGGACCAATCATGCTGGGAGATAGTGCTCTACTGAGGCAGCGGCTGGAGACCATGGGACCGACGATAATCAGGAGTGGCAGGTACGAGGGCGACAGCTACGAGACGATCTATACGGAGGATAGGCACTACGCAAATGACTTAGGACGGTGTCTCAAGCTGGACGCAGACGAGAGCAGGAGTTATTACCTCGACCCAAGCATCAAGAGCTACATTGCTTACAGCATCATCAAGTCAGCAGCGCGTGCACGCTGAACCCCACTACCACATATGTGACGATATCTGTGAGCCAGCCATGGCAGTGGCTCAGATGTGAACGGTGGTGGGGATGATGAGTGATTTGGATTGCCATTTACAGATGATGAGCGATTTGGATTACTATTGACAGATGATGAGTGAAAGCGCCCCCTCAAGAGCGCAGGTAAAGATTGCTATATATTGATACCTGTTGCTCGGTGCGCAGACCTCAGGTACATATTCTTATAAATTTATATGTGTTGATCGGTGCGCGGTTTTCTTTTATGTTGATATATGTTGTTTGGTGCGCGGACGGTAGCTTGACCGTTCGAGCCGATAATATTAATGAATAGTCTAGAAGTTTGCTGCAGAAAATCCCAAGGCATTATTTAGCAACGTTTCCTCTTCCTGTGCGAAAGTTGCATTAGCAAGGATGCGAGATATAGGATGATGATTAGAAGTATCTCCGTTGCTTGCACTCTCTTGTTCACTATTGCCGTGTTGGCCGTGTGCCCGCCAAGCTGTGGCGGGGGGGTGGGCGCGCTCAACGACTGTCTAGTTTGATCCGGTATACTATCAGATCATACTCTATCTATTTCTTCTTGCATCAAGAGGTTGTGGGTGGAAAGATTTGGATCAATATTGACACTACGAAGGGCGCGCACATGGGGCCACGACGGACGCGAACGAGCGGGGGCCACGAAGGGCATACATATACGGGGCCACGGAGGGCAGCAACGGGGCCACGAAGGGCTGCAACGGGGCCACGAAAGGCTGCAACGGGGCCACGAAGGGCAGCGAGGGGGCCACGACGGGCTGCAACGGGGCCACGAAGGGCAGCGAGAGGGCCACGACGGGCGACATCGGGGCTACGCAGGGCACGCGCATGGGGCCGCGAATGGCATATAATGCGGGGCCACGACGGGCAGCGACGGGGCCACTGAGGGCAGCAAAGGGGCCACGGAGGGCAGCGAGCGAAGGCAACCGCGGAACCAGCGCGGGCAGCCAGGGGCATAGAAGGCGGGCGAAGGGCAGCGAGCGGCGACTGCAGCCCCTAACGGGGTGGTCGGGCGGGCAGGCCCAGACGGGCGGATCGAGCGGGCGGCTCGTTGAAGCGCAATTTTTTTTTTGAACCGCCAGGCAATCTGCAGCGGGGGCGCGATTCTTGAGCGTGGAGGAGCGGCGCCTGAATAGATTGCGAGGAAGTACCAGGCGGGAGCCGCGATTCGGCGGCAAGTTGCAAGGAAATCCCGAGCGAGAGCGCGATTCGTCAATACGTCATGAGGAAGTATCAAGCGGGAGCCGCGATCCAGCGCTACATTGCAAGGAAATCCCAAGCGAGAGCGCGACTCTTTAATAAAATGCGAGGAAGTATCAGGCGGGAGCCGCTGCTGTTGTAAACCGGGGGTCAACAGCGCAGTTTGACGTTCAAGATTTTTCCTGATAAAAACAAGGGCGCGAACCCCGGGAAGGAGACTTCACTGGACAAACAAACAAAAATAACAAAACAAAGCAAACAAATGCGCACCGGACGAGGGGGATCAACCATAAGTATGTTTCAGAAATGAGAGTTCAACAACAACAACAACAACAACAAGAACAACAATCATTTTAATACGGTTCGCCATTACTGGCACGCGTGTCTTGCAGTCCACATACCCCAGCCCTCGATGCCCGCCAACTTCGTCTGCGATTGCACCCCCTCTCGGGGGGAATGTCTTCCTTGTCGGCCACTGACTGCAGTGCGAAGAAGTCTCGAGCGAGAGCGCGGTTCCTGAGTTCGGGGGCCTCTGGCCAAAGGCTCTCGGAACACCTAAGAAAATATCGAACCGGAGCCCTTGTCGCCGTGTCCGGGCCTCCACCAACTTGCTTGAATTGCGGGAAAGTCTCGGGCGAGAGCGCAGCTCCTGAGTTCGGGGGCCTTTTTGGCCAGGGGCTCTCGGAGTAAATCGTGGGGAAGGAGCGAGCAAGAGCCCTTGTCGTCGCGGCTGGGCCTCCGCCAACTTAATCAAATTGCGAGGAAGTCTCGAGCGAGAGCGCCGTTCCTGAGTTCGGGGGCCTCTCCGGCAAGGGTCCCGGGGTAAAGTGTCACGAAGATCGAGCGGGAGCCGTTGTTGTCGTAGTTGGGCGTCCAAGGGCCCACGTTTAGGGTCAAGCCAACGCTCGAGCGGGAGCCTCGTTTACGGCGACATTGCAGCCGGCGACAACAACAACAACGACGACGACGACGACGACGACAACAACAACCACAATCATTTTAAGACTGTTCGCTCTTATCTGCGCGAGTGCCCGTTAACGCGTATTTTCCAACCCTCGTCACCCGCCCTTTTCGTATTCGATCATACCCTTTTGGGGGTGTATACTTTTCTTCCCTGCAGGCCGGGCCCCGGCAAGCGGCGGGACGGCCGCGGACCGTCGGCCTGGCCAGTGGCAGCGCTGATCGCCGGCAACCCGACCCCAAGAGGGACGGACAGGGGACCGACGACGACGACGACGACGACGAGCGAAAGCGAGAGCGAGAGAGAGAACGACAGCAGGGCCACGAAAGGCACGAAGTAGGCCACGAAGGGCGACAGCGGGGACACGAAGGGAACGCGCATGGGGCCACGAAGGGCGCGAACGAGCTGGGGCCACGAACAGCAGATGAAGCGGGGCCACAGAAGGTAACGACGAGGCCACCGAGGGTAGCAGTTGGGCCACGCAGGACAGCAATGGGGGCCACAAGCGGGCGCGAACGAGCGGGGGCCACGAGGGGCATACGTGCATTCGGCCGCGAAGGGCCAGGACGGGGCCACTAAGGGCAGCAACGCGGCCACGAAGGGTACCGAGGGGGCCACGAAAGGCGACAACGGGGCCACGAAAGGCATGCATATGGGGCCACGACGGGCGCGAACGAGCAGGGGCCACGAAGGGCATACATATATGGGGCCACGAAGGGCAGCAACGGGGCAACGAAGGGCTGCAACGGGGCCGCGAAGGGCAGCGAGGGGGCCACGAGGGGCTGCAACGGGGCCACGAAGGGCAGCGAGAAGGCCACGAGAG
>CAUYUJ010016959.1:127500-254438 GCA_963575745.1 Prorocentrum cordatum
ATGGGCCGCCAGGCATAGCAGAAAACCGAAACCCCGACACAAACTGAATCCATAGTTTCTCTGATAGGGGAGGAGAGGACGGATGGAAGGATTGGAAGAGGGGGAAGGAGGAGGATCGAGCACGAAAAAGCGTAGCCGGGGTGGGGGCAAGGAGCAGAAAGCACGTGGCAGAAACAGACAGGCAGATCGGGCGGGTAGATCCTATCGGGCGGGTCCGAAGGCGGACCCAGGCGGCCACGTCGAGCAGGCGGGTTGTTGAAGCGTATTTTCTGCATGATTCGCGGGGAGGTGTCGAGTGGTAGCGCGATTTCCAAGTAAACCGTGAGAAATCCACCCCGAGAGCGTGATTCTCGCATGAGTGTCGAGGGCGCGGCGTCTGAAAAATTGCACGGATGTCGCACGAAAGAGCGCGATTCCCCGCTGTGAATAAGTCCCGCGCGAGAGCGCGACTTGGGCATACACTGTGCGGAAGTATCAGACGGGAGTCGTTGTTGTTGTCAACCTAGGGGCAAAAACACAGGGCGGTGGCACTTCACGTCCCCTTGGATTTTTTACTTGATGAAAAAATTGCTAGCCCCAGGATAAGCACTTTAGCTGAAAATGCAATGCTTACTGGAGGTGGACCAACAATCATTATTCTTTAGAAATGAGAACTCGACAGCAACAACAACAATCCTTTTTATATTGTTCGCTCCTATCTGCTCGCGTGCCACTCAACACGTAATCCCGAGCCTTCGGTGCCCGCCCTCTTCGTTTTCGACCGTACCCCCTGGAGGGGGGTATCTTCTTTACTTGCCGCGTGCATGTAGTGGAATCCCCAAAACAAGGAAAGAGAAGACGGATGGACCGGGAGGAAGAAGGATGGAGCACGAGAGAAATTAGCAGGAGGGGGGCGAGACGCGGGCGGATCCCGAAGGCGGGCCCAGGCGGCGAGATCGAGCAGGCGGGTTGCCGAAGCGTGAGTCCTGCATGAATCGCGAGGAAGTCTTGAGCGATAGAGCGATTGCCGAATACACCGCGGGAAGAGCCAAAGCGAAAGCGTGAATCCTGATTGTCGAGGGCGCGGCGTCTGAATTAATAGCGTAATAGCGAGGACGTCCCCACGCGACAATGCCATTTTTGCATACATCATGAGGAAATTCCGCGCGAGAGCGCGACTTTGGATTATTCCGTTCGGAAATATCAGGCGGGCGCCGTTGTTGTTGTAGCCAGGGGAGCACCAACACAGTTTGAGCAGGAAGATTTGTTTTGTTGTTCTTGTCGCCCCGAGAGGGGCAGATTGATTAAAAAGACTATATGGAGGCCCGCGCACGGCCAAAAGCATCAAGGCAATTCGATCCTCTTTCTCGCCCTCCTCCTCCTCTTCGAACATGGGAGGTGGAACACCGAACACCTGCATACATATCAGCTCTTCGGGGCCGGCGCCAGGCATACCCCTGGCGCCGCCTCCAGCTCCGGGGCGCGCGGACCTCCCAAAGCTTATTTCGGACCATCTGGTGTGAGTTGGCCCTTTGCTTTGAATCAGCAGAGCGCGTGGGCCTCCTTCTCATTCTCCCCCCTCCGTGCCTCAGCTCGCCACGTGCCTTTACCGGCGTACCGTTCACACGCTTCGTGGCATCGTATGGAGCCCACCTACGGTTTCAGCGGGCGCATATTTACGGCGACGATTCCACGTTCAGTCGGCACACCCCTCACACCTAGGGAGCTCCACCTACGGTCTTAGTGTGCGCCGACGCATGGCGGCACCTCGTTCAATTCGGCACACCTTCGTGCCCCATATAAAGCTCCTCCTGCGATCTCAGGCGGCGTCGACGCATGGCAGACACGCGCTCACTCTGGCACACCCCTCACACGTTTCAGGGGCCCAGGGCGACTGCTGTTCCGCTTGGTTAGAGAGTCTCCAGAGTCTCCCCCTCGTCCTCCTTGTCGCCCTCGTCGTCTCCCAGCCTCGCCCGCAGATCCTGGTGGGCACCTGCCCCTCCTGCGAGTCGCCAATCAAGCAGTTCAGCGGGGGCGCCGCGCCCGACGACGAGGCCATCGGGGACGGCCGGCCATGGTCAGCAGCCAGCGCCGAGGGGGCGGACGACGACGAAAAGCACCAGGATGACGACCACGCAGGGTCCATTCCGATCGGGCCGATCCGATCCGATATCGGTTCAGAGCCCAGAGCCCCCTAAACGGGGCCAATGTTTTTCTGAAACCGGGGCATTGGCGCACCCGAGGAAATTGCAGCCGTGGGTGGAACAATTCCCCAGTATCCCCCACACAGTGCTTGCACTTAGGGAATCCTACTTCGGTTTCGAGAAAGTGGGCCTGACTGTCGATTCCGCCGCCTTGTGGCCGCCGTCACCGCCTGGTCGCCGACCGTCGACGCCCGTCGCCTGGGCCTGACTATCCGTTCCGCCGCCTTTTTCCCGCCTTCGCTGCCCCGTCGCCGCCCGCCGCCACACAGATCGCTCCAGGCAGAGCTCACCTCGTAGATTCGGTTGTATAACAGTACCCCATCGTGTGAACTCGTACCATCCCAGGGAGTGCCGTTTTTACCCATGTCAGATACGATTACGCGCACATTCGTTTATCAAAAACCATACATGTCCAATAACCCATGACAAGGGTGGACAAAGTCGACACGCGCGCGTCGTCACGCGCGTTTGCCGCAATTCCTCAAACACTTTTTAGGTATCGTACGGTTTCCAATATCGAGTTTCACGGAAACTTGTAAAACGTGATTGTGTTGCAACAGTTCTGCAATGGCAAACTTGCGAACGATTTTCCAGTGTTTTTTAATTGGTTTTAAAGACATGGTCATCAAATTCGATCAAGCGGGTCTTTCGCGCGCGCATGTCGAAATCATTCGATCTTCTTTGCGCGCTTGTTGGGGGGCATCCGCCCTGTCAGATAGTATCATGCGGGCAGCTAGCCCGCGAAGGCCGCGCTCGCACGCCGACGCCGAAATCTCTTTTTTCAAACCTTCCATCACCGACACGTGGGCATACGTCATCGGCGTGACCAGCATCGGCGCCGTCATTGGCCTTGCCGTCGTCACCGCCGTCATCGCCGCCATCATCGTTACGATCAGAATCGAGTCAGCCGTTGTCGACGCCGCAATAATACACCGAATCGAGCGGAAGTAGCCGCGCGTCAGCGCGGCCTGCGAGACGCGCTAGAAAGCCCCCAGCGGTCAGCACCACCGCGGACGCGCGGGTCGCGCCAAAGTTGCTTAGCGCGAGCATGCGCGCTAGAGCGACCGCAGTGACGCGCCAGCCAGCGCCAAGCAGTCATCGCAATCGTTGTTGCGCGGGTTTTGCAAGCCGAGCTGCGGGTGGGGGGTGGGATGATTGCGCGAGCAGGGGAGGTGATAATTTCAATTCCTGCAAAGTGAAGCGTGCCACACACATTTTCCGCTCTCAAAGAGTAATATAGGATCTCCCCCCCCCATCCCCCCCACCCCACCCCGGACTTAACGACCACCTCCCGCGCATTTCAATGTACATACGATTCTGCCCCATCGCCCGTCTTAAGTATGAACTCGTGTTATCCCAGCTAAGACCAGCATCGCCCCCCTCACCCTCTGCAGCAAATTGTACGCGCGACCATTTTTTAATCCAAAATCATCCGTGTTCAAGAACCCCTCGCAAAGAAACAGTACGAAGTGCACACGGGCGCGTCGTCGCGCGCGCGTGCTGGAATCAACAAAGACGCTAGGTTTCGAAAGGGCATCAAAGCCGAGTGTCCCGAAGTCCTATAAAAGCACATGGTTTCGCAGCAAGAAGTCTCAATTAATAAAGCTTGCGTTCGCGCTCTTCCATATTTTTGTAAAAAAAGGGTTGTTTCTCAGACTCAGTCGTTGCTACCCAACGCGCCTCTCCCGCGCGAATGTCGGAATCGCTCGAACGCCCTTTGCGCGTGTGCTGTCGCAATAAGCCCTCGCAACAACAAAAAAAAAAAAACGCGCGCATGAAGGAATCCTTCAAATACCTTTGGTTGCGCAGGGTGTTCAGAATCAAGTGTTATTTAATAAAGAAATGTTCACCCTTAGTGGTTTGGCAACATATGTCTTCAAAAATGCCTGCACTCGCGCTCCTTCGAATTCTCAAGAGCACCATCAGTTCTTCAATAACTGGCCTCCCGCGCCGCAAGTCGAAATCATTCGAACACCCTTGCGCGCGTGCTGGGGGACACGATCCACGTCAAATAATATATTGTGGGCCGCTCGCGCGCCGGCCGCGCGCGCATGTCGAACTCTATATCAAAACCATCATCACCGACGCGAAGACGCCGTCATCGTCGCCGGCGTGATCGGCATCGGCGCCGTCAGTGGCCTTGCCGTCGTCGTTGTCATCATCGTCACCAGCATCGCTACTACCATCATATTGCCTACCTTTGTCGACGTCACCATGATACCGCGCCCGCCCAAATCGCCGACTCGCACTGGGGTGCCCGCTGGGAAGTGCCCAGCGGTCAGCGCAACCGCGGCCGCGTCGGTCGCGCCAAACTCGCTGGCCGCTTCGCGCGCGAGCATGCGCGCTAGCGCGGCCGCGACGATGCGCCAGCCAGCGCCGAGCAGTCATCGCAGTCGCCGCCGCATGGGCTGTGCAAGCCAAGTGGAGGGTGGGTGTTTGGGATGATTGCGCGAGCACGGAGTTGACATATTCAAGTTTGGCTAAGCGTATTGCACCAAATAGACTGCACCACTACGAGTGGAATTTCCAAAGCTTTGGTTAGCAATGTTTTGGCTTGCTGGGCGGATGACGACGAACACCAGGTGACGGCGCCCATAACGGGGTGGCGCGAAAAGGAAGGTTTACGAAGAAGGCCGAATAATTTTTTAGATGGTTGGGGCCTTATCAAAAGGTCCCGGAGTATTATGAGAAGGTTTCTTGGGAAACGGGCGGGTTTGTAAGATTTTGTTCTGCCTTCTCGGAACCCTCGCCGTTCTCTTAGAACGCCCCCCCCTTCGCGCCCCCCCCCTATCGGCGCCGCCAAGCCAGGCGACAACCGTGCATGGCCCACATCAATCCATCCGATTCGATCCGATATCGGTTCTGCCCAGCTCGATCTGGTTCGGTTCCGGTATTCTGGCGGTCTGGTGCGGCAGGATGCATGGTGCCCGTTACATGTTGGTGGCGCGGCGGATCCGATGCGGTCTCGACCCCGTAGTGGCGCAGCCCGATGCGGCGCACATTTCGTTTCGGTCCGATTTCTCGAGTCAGTGCCTTCTGATTCTGCCACGGAGAACAAGACTATGATATGACAATCGCCACATCCCAGCCGACAACGACCACCACACAAAGACGAAAACGAACAGGCTGACGACGGGTAAGTAGGAGGACGACGACGAGTTAGGACGAGGAAGAGAAGAAGGGCGACACGAAACATCGGAAGTTTGCCATTGTTTCCAGAGATGTTTGCACATATCCGGCGGAGGCGGCAGTGTCCGGATGGTTTTCGGCGATCTTCGGGGCAATGCCGGGTACCCCGCTGGAGAAAGAGGAAGGCGGGGGAGGAGAATGGAGGATAGAGGATGACAGAAGTGGAGGAGGAGGAGTTTTTGAGGAGGATAAGTAGTGGAGGAGGGGGGGGAGCATGACGGAGGATGAAGAGGAGAGGAAGGGCCAAGAGCAGCGGAGAGGACGAGGGTGAAGGTGGGCAGGTTAAAATATTAAAGAGGAGAACGGAGAGGAGGAGGCGGAGTTGTGTTGAGCGTATGGGGGAGGACAACGACTACGTCGATGAGGAAGACGAAGGCAAGGAGAGGGATGGAGGGGGGAGGAGGACAACGGCGACGACGGTGAGGAGGACGACGGCAAGGAGGGAGAGTGAAGGAGGAAGAGAGAGGAGCAAGAATTTCCCCATCCTTCTAGACCCCCCCCTCTTTTCAAGGAAGCGCAAAAATGGGTTAAGGCGCGTGGACTAGCGACGGGCCCCGTTGACGTGCAGAATCGGCGCCCTCCGTCACCAAATCAGTCGACATTGGTTTCATCTTCCATCAAACATTTTCCCCGATCCGTGGATCTGGCACCCACGTACCAGAACCACGGATCCGTAATCCATCCGAGCGTGCGCCCGATGTTTGCCCCCCCTCTTCCCCCCCCACCCCCTCTCCCTTCCCGGAAGGCCCTCTACAAGTGCAATGCGTGCGGCTGCAAGATGGTCCTCAGCACCCGGGAACGGAGGATAAAAGCAGCTGGGCTTGGCGCCAGGACTTGGGGGAACGCACCGCGCCGCCAGCCCTGCTGGGCGCTGGTCCTCCCTCATCTTCCTGATCATCCTCTCTCATTCGCCTGCTGTTGCTCCTCCTCCTCCTTCTCATCCTTTCCATGGCCCTCTTCATCCTCACCCCTCATCCTGCTCCACCTCCTCCTCCTCCTCCTCCGCCTCATGTTCCTCGTCACAGTATTATTCCTTCTTCCTCATCCTGTTCCTCCTTCTCTCCCCTCCTCCTGATCCTGCACTTCATGTTCCTCCCCCTTCCCCCCCCGCACCCTCCTCTTTCTCTCCTCTTCCTCCTGGGCCCACCCGAATAAGATTGAATGTGATGTTGGATTAGTTCGGGGGTCCCGTCGGGTCAGGGGTGATCATCATCGTCAGCCGCAGCATCAGCATCACCATCATCATCAACATCATCGTCCTGATCATGATCCTGATTATCCTCCCCTCCGTGTTCACGTGGCAATGCTCCCTGCCATCCCCCTCATGGTCTACACTGGCGGTGGATATGTTGACGTGCAGATAGCTGGGGTGTTCCTCAAGTTTGCCACCTTTGATGTTGGGGGAGGGGGAGTGCTTCTTAATTGTTTCCGCCTACGGTCGTGGTCCCCCCCCCTCGTCCTGAGGGTGCGTTGCACGGCAAGCGCGTTGCGACGCAAAGACGCGATGCGTTGCAAGTATGCGGAGCAACGCAAAGACGCAACACACAATTACGATGCAATGCGTCGCGCAGCATCCCAAATCAAACCCAAAGTAAATCGTCTGTCATGAGTTATCGTGGCCGGCATAATAGCTCCGGCTTGCGAGTCTTACGCCATTCCGCCATGTTTTCGTCGTGGTGCCTGCGTATAGTTGTCGGTGATGTATCCTCATCTTCCCCAGCATTTGTTGCGAGGGTTTTTGCGGCCTCTTAGGGGCCGCCTCTTGGGGTTGTTTCGATGTTTCCGGGACCTCGACTGGGACTCGTGGAGCAGGCGCCTCTGGATCAAGATCGATTGTTTGGGAGCCGCCGATATCGGTAGCGGGAATTCGGTCCTGTACGCGCCAATATTGGAAATTGTCTGCAGACGGATCGTCGCCAGGTTGTTTTGTTTGGAACACGCTGATTAGAGTCCAAGAAGGGACATCGATCACAACGTAAATTGGTATTCCAGGGACATGAGCACAGCTGTCCGATTATCTCGTTGACCCGGCGATGGACACGCCTCAAAAGCACCAGTGGGAACGCCAGGACGCACTTCGGAAAAAAATCCCCGACGGTGTGATCAAGATTTGCGTGGACGGAGGACTTCGAGGTTTGCGTCTAATGACCATCGGCTGACGGCGGTAGGCTATGCCATCTACGGTGATCCGGGCGTCGCAGGGGCCAGCGTCTGCTACGAAGGGCTCGCGTTGATGAGGGAGGTAATTTCGAACACCTGGTCAGCTCTCAAGGCAGAAGCATTAGCTTGAGATGCAGCATTACATCATGTCTGGAAGTATCTCGCCGCGGACGTGTGAATCACATTTGTTGTTCGTCTCGCCTGTCCTCCTCCCCCCTCCTCCACAGCGTCAGCATGTCGATTCAGTACTTTTGTGTAGTATGTAGGCGCAGACACGCCCCCAGACCCAGGCAAAGGCCCCCGGGGTCGCCATGAGCTTGTCGCGAAAGGAAGAACCGGGGGCATTGGGGGGCTTCGGGGCCTCTTAGGCTCACAGTGGGGGTCTTGAGTGCTATCTTGCGAGAACGGACTCTTGGGGCCTTTGCTGGTTCCCCCTCTTGAGCCTTTCTTGGTCCCTCTTGGGGCCGCTGGATGGTTTTGGAGTCCATCTGGGGGGCCTCTTGGGCCGTCTCTGGTCCCTACTGGACTCGCGTCAGTCCCATGGGTCGCTCGCGCCGCGTTGTCTGGGCCTGCAGACGCCCAGAAAGGCGAGAACTCGAACATGATTCGAGAAAATTTATAGGCCGTCAATGAGTGTGGCCTCGTGGGGCTCTTTCTGGAGCTCCCATTCGAGCCTTCTGTCGGCGCAATGGGGATATTTGGCGCATTCCTGAGACCTCTCCAGCGCGTTGGAGCCCGTCGGGGTCATCTTAGGAAGCATCTCAGGCATCTCGGCGGCCGCGAAGGCTTGCCTTTGAGGGTCTGGGGGCCCCGGACCTGCGGGGGCAAAACGTTTGGGGGGGGCGCAACCGCGCGCGCGCATGTCCCACCCCACACAGCGCACCACACGATGCCACGGCGCATTAGAAGTAAATATTTACCCAGACGAGAGTTGGCCAGGATGCTTGGCCTGGGTTTGGCTGGAGGCTTGGCCAGGGCAATTGTTCGATGGGTGGTCCTTTCCTTGGCATAGTGGCCATCGGCCCATCCCGCGGCCGCGTTTGGGCAATATATCAGGGGCCTCTCGGATGCTTGTGGGGATACTTTGGAAGGCCTCTCGGGAGATTCTTGGAGGCGTTTTAGGGGCGTCTCTGGGGCCGAGTCCTCTTGGGGGCCGTCTTGGGAGCCTCTCCAGGCCCTCTCGGCTTGTTTGGATGTCCTTTTGCTTCCAGAGGAAAAGCGCGAGAACCCCAGGGTGCGCCCGCTACTCGGGGCCGTGGGCCATTCGAAAGGGCGTTGCACTGCCCGACGCGGAGGGCTCGACGGGGCCCGACGCCGCCGTCTTCGCCGGTCGGTCTAAGCCCGGCGGACAAATAGGACCCTGGAAGAAGGACAGTTCTTTTCTTCGGTCTTCGGCCCTTGAACCCCCTCGTCTCCCCGCGGAGGAAGCGGGCCCTGAGCTAAGCGGACCCTAGATCGGGGCCTTCCCCAAGACCAGATCCCGAGCAGTTTCTCGACGGCCCTAGCGCCCGCGCAGGGCCCGATGGTGCCCGCAAAGACGGGGGGGCACATCAGCCAGCGCAGACTCTATCTTGAGAAATGTAGAGCGAGGATTCTACCCAGACCTACTATACTCCACCGAGGAGCAGGGCTCGAAAAGGCTCGAAGCAGCGGTCGAAGCGATTGAGCCCCAGGCCAGCATGCAAGACTCCAAGGCCGACGCTACCAACCAGGCGTTTCCGGCGACCCTCGAGAGGCAGCCGACGAACGAACCCAAGGTCGAGAGCGACGCACTTATGGAAGTGCTTCCGACGGCTCTGGCAGCAGCCGGCTCGGGCCTCGCGCCGGCGGGGCGCCCGATGACGGCGCCGGCGCTGGCAGCGGAGCAGCAGCACCTCCGCCCATGCCGGAGCCAGATTGGAAGGGCCCAGGCAGGCTGGACAACCCCACCGCAGAAGGACCGCCAGACGAAGGACCAGAGGACACGAAGATGCGCGGAGGGATTCAAAGGAGGAATTTTGGATTTCTGGTGATGGCCACGCTTTCGTGGGATCAGGACTCAATACTACTAGCCGCGGCGTCGGGGTTCTTGTGCACAAACGGTGGGTTCAATCGATACGAGTATTTCGACCAATCAACGAAAGAATTGTATACATCGACGTGCGACGGGGCCGATTCAAGTTGAGATTGGCCAGTGCGTACTTCCCACATGGAGGCTATGCAGACCACCACATACAGACGATGTATGACGCTCTTGGGAATCTACAGAGAGAGGCTGCGACGGCAAAAATGATGTTTATCGTTGGAGCGGATTGCAACGCCAGGGTTGGGCAGGCCACGATCGACGATGACCATAAGTCAATTGGGCCGCACGGCATGCCTGATACCAATGTGCGCGGTCAGTGGCTTAAACAGTGGGCCGCACAGCACCGACTACGACTTCTGAACACATATTTCCGCAAAAGGCCGGAGCGTGTCTATACGTATACATCTCCACTAAATGTTCATAGGCAGATTGATTATTTCTTGGTCAACAAACGCGTATGGACTGCAGCTCGCGACTGCGAGTCAACGGGTGATGTCGATATGGGATCCGACCACAGAGCCATACGGGCCATCGTGAAGGTACCGACACCGACGGCACCACAAACAACACAGCGAAAGATACGGCACTGTACGCCTAAATGGCCACCGCGTGATGTATCACAGTACCAGACAGTACTGACGGACAAATTGGAACACATGTTATTCGATCTCCGACTCCAGCTCAAGTGCGAGGCAATCGAGGACGCTATCAAAACAACCATGGCAGAAGTACATTCCGCAACCACAGCAACGACCAGCAGGAGACGGCAACCAACGACGGAGCGCTTGACCGACCTACTATGCGACAGACGCGCGGCCCCACAGACAGACACCATGCAGCGTCGACAACCGAACAAGGCTATCAAGAAGGAGATCCGGGCCATCAGGCGGGCCACGCAGAGAGCCCGAGTCGACCACATCCTGACGCAGTACAAGGAGCTGAAGAAGATCAATGGAGCAAAAACGTACAAGCAGAAAGAGCTAATCACCAGCATGCTGGATCAGGACGGGCGCGCACTGAATGATAGGCAATCCATCGCGGACGTCTTTGCGACATTTTACGAGCAGCTGTATCAAGATACCCGCAGTGCAGCACATATGGCAACGAGGCCCGACACCCCTCCAATTCCAGCGTTCACCAATTCTGAAATAGAACACGCTTTGAAAGGACTCAAATCAAACCAGGCAGCCGACACCGAAGGTATCGTTGCAGAGATGCTCAAGTCAGGCGGGAAGGCTCTTCGATACATTTTGCTTGACTTGTTCAACCGCATTCTGCGCCCCGGCACTCCGACACCGAAAAATTGGAAGCACACGGTAATCAAGGTCTTGTACAAAAGTGGCGACCCGCAGCTTCCTCATAATTACAGGCCAATTGCGACAATCCCCATGCTGTATAAGTTGTTCTCTCGCCTGCTGTACAATCGTTTGCTCCCGATCCTCGATCCTCAACAGAGCCGGGATCAAGCAGGATTTCGGCCCAACTGCAGTACGACAGACCACCTGTTCACTCTCACACAGATCCAGGAAAAAGCCAACGAGTGGACGATACCTGTATGGACTGCGGCGGTCGACTTCAACAAAGCTTTTGATAGTGTCAGCCACAAGAGTATGTGGGGCGCGATGCTCCAACAGGGCACGCCACCGGCATACGTATATTTACTTTCAGACTTGCACTGTGGACAGACCGCGTCGGTCCGGACAGACAAATGCAGCAAGACATTCAACGTCGAGAGGGGCACCAAACAAGGCGATCCACTTAGCTCTCTCCTGTTCAACAGCACCACCGAGCACATCATGCGCAACGTCAAGCAGAAGTGGCTACAGAAAAACATGGGGATCCTGATGCAGTCAGGGGGCGAAAGACTCACCAACCTTCGTTTTGCAGATGATATAATGCTTGTGGCAGGCTCGCTGGAACACATCCCGAGCATGATTTCCGACCTCAGCATCGAAGCTGCGAAATCAGGTCTTCTCCTGCACCCAGATAAAACAAAGATTTTGCATAACGGGTATTGGAGATCACGCAGGCGCAGGTTGCCGAGCCAGGCGGTGGCAAATGGAATGCACATCGAGATCTGGCCCACCTACAAATCAACGAAATATTCGGGACGGAAGTTTCAATTCAGCGATTTCCACGCAGCCGAGCTAGAGAACCGAATCTCTGCAGGATGGCGAAAGTTCTTTGCGCAAAGACAAGAGTTGATGGATAAGCACTACTCGCTCAACAGCAGGATACGGCTATTTCACGGAACGGTTACACCCACTATACTCTATGGTTGTGAAGCTTGGACAATGATATCGACTATGGAGAACCGGTTGCGCAGGGTACAGAGGCAAATGTTACGCATGATTTTGCAGACGCCGAGACGGCGTACGACAGCAGGTGACCACCGCGACGGGCAACCAGAAAGCATTGCAGACTCAGCAGCGTCGACCGACGACGATATCCCAGACCACCCGGTCCAAGAGTGCGAAGACGACGGATTGGAACCTTGGGCGGAGTGGATCCGCAGAGCAACAAAGAAAGCAGAAGACACCCTTACGCGACTAAATCTTGCAGATTGGGTATCGATTCAACGACAACGGAAATTGAAATGGGCTCGCAAGGTTCTACTGTCCAACAACAGCTGGACGGCACGGGCGTTGTTGTGGAATCCGGAGGCAGACGTCGAGTGTGACACTCGCCGACACCCAGGCCACCCGAAGAAGCGATGGTCTGATGATCTGCGGCAATTCAGCTTATCAGAACAAAGTTGTGCGGGACACCATTGGTATGATGTTGCCACGACGGACGTTTGGGGAACGATGGGGAGCAGATTTGTCAGTAGATATGTGATTGTACATTTTTTCATAGCACTGTTTGAATTCCCTCCCTCGCGTTTCCTCCGTCGTCCCTCCCGTCGCTCGTCCCTCCCCCTCCCTCCCTCGGCCTCGCCTCTCGTCCTCGCTTGTCGTGCGCCCCTCTCTCCTGTCGTGCGTCCTTCCCCTGCCATACAGCATCGCGCGTTCATGCCACCGCCAACCAGTGCTGAGCCCGCGGCCACGCTCGTTTCACACAATGGCGCCATGGCGCCCGCCTGCAGCGCCCCCGCCGGCGTGCACCTTGCAGGTCCGAGTCCGAGTCCGAGTCCGAGACACGAAGATGCGCCGCGCAGGGACCCCGACAGCAGCGGCCAAGCGGAAGAAGGTTTAGCAGTATCTGGCGCTACGAGGTGGAGCGCGCCGACGAGGGCCCCCCCGTGAGCCAGACTGGGTCTTCGCGCGGGGGACCAGCGTCAAAGCGCTAGACCTCGAGCAGGTCAGGCAATGGCACTTCGACCTGACAGCAGGAGAAGTCACTGGGGAAGCAGCCATGGCAGTTTCAGGAGGATTTGGGCTTGGCGCCGCTGGGCGGTCGGCAACGGCCACCCCTGCCGCCGACGACATCCAGCCGCATCGGGCGCTCAGTCGGACCACCCCCGCGAACGACCGACCTTCCACCTGCGCGACGTGGGGGGGCTTGGCGACAGCAGCTCAGAAATCCCCTGGGACTTCGCCGCCAGGCAGACGCGGCGCGCGGGGGCTGCAGGGACATCGCGCTCGACCAAGCCTGCAGCGACGCCTCCAAGGGAAACGGGGTGCCCGCGTGCAACGGGCTCCAATCTCCTCCTCGGTTAATCGCTCCATCAATGCGGCGGCGGTGGAGTGCGTCAGCACGAGGGTCGGCAACTCGGTCGGCTACTTCACCAGGCGATGCAATTGCCACCAGTCGCGATCAGCGAGCTGCCAGGCAGCCCCCGCGACTCCCCCCAGAGCACGCAGGAGAAGAGGGGCCCAGTGCACATGGGCAAGTTCTGCAATCACACAGACGAAGCAGGGGCGGCCAGGGCCCTCGAGGAGCGCTGGCCAGGCGACGACGACGGCAGGTCCATCGGCGGCAGCGGCTTCGGCTGCGACGTCCACGACGGGAGGCGGGGGGCAATCGCAACGGCGGCAGCGAGGGCCCACGAGAGCGGGCCCAGACCAGAGCGGCCCCGGCGCCCCAGGGCAGCAGGCGCCGAGGTCGCCCAGGCGCAACGGGAAGGGGGGGGAGGGGGCGCGGCCGCGGCAGCATGGGGAACAGCCACCACTGGCTCGGCCCCAACAGTGCTCCACGGCCCCCGAGCCTCAGCGGCCAGGAGTGAGGGCAAGCTGTCAGCTGGGCGCCGCCTGGGCTCCGACTCCGCCGCTTCCCCAAGAGCCCCGCGAGAGATCCCGCGGTCGCCGCCGCGGGGCAAGCGCGCGGCGCGCTTCCGACGCGGCTACCCAGCGAAGTTCATCATAGACACCCCCGCCGCCAAGGCCAAGGGCCGACTGCAGCGGGCCCAGAGGCCACGGGTGGAACGCAGGGACCCGTGGACAGGCCCAGGTGGGAACGCCAGGACAGCAGGCGCATCGCCAAGAAGCAGGAAATCCAGCAGGGGACGGGGGCCATTCGGTCGCCCACAGCCAGCGGGGCAGCGAAGCGACGACAGCCGAGGCCACCCGCCCAGCCTGCCGGCAGCAGCGAGGACGGCGTCCCCCTTTTGAAGATTCTTCAAGAACCGCGCGCTGGCCCAGCGGCGCAACATCGCAGGCCCAGGGCATCTAGCCCCCCTGTCCGACGCAGTGCTCGTCTGCCAGAGATGCTACAGCTATGGGCACAGCAGGCTAGCCAGGTCGAGCCTCCGAGAGGCGCAGGAGCAGCGGCGGCGCCGCCATCGCACCCAGGGAGGACGCGGGCGCGCGACCCGACGCCCGCACGGCCGCTAAGAGGACACGGAGGCCAGGCAGGTCGTAGACTCCGAGCCAAGGCTGACAAGACGGCCCTCACAGCCTCGACGAGAAGAGAGGAGGGAGGCGGGCGACGGGGGCGGCGCCAGCGAGGAGGCAGCTGCCGCGGCAGCCTCTCCAGCCACGGCGAGGCCCACAGGCATTGTGGCCGCCTTTACGCTGGCCTCAGGCACGAGCCCGACGTCGACACCCTCAAGGCAGGGGTTGTCACCCACGGTCGCGCGCAGCAGGTGCGGCAGCTCACCAGAAGGAGCCGAAGGTTTCCACGAGCGAGCGAAGGCCAGGCCTTCTGCTCCAAGGGCGGCCCCGACGACATCCCCCAGGAGGGTGGCTCCAGCGGCGGAAAGGACCTCTTTGCGTGAGCCATCACCCTTTCTTTCCTAGCTCTGGGATCGCGCACGCCCGCCTCGCCACTGGCCGGTGGCTGGAGCGTGGAAGGCTCGTCGGCGGTTTGACCACGGGCAAGCACTGACCCTCCTAGACGGCGTAACTGACGGCAATATGTGGGTACTCAATGCTAGCCCCACTACGTTTATGTTATTAAGTGTATATTCGACTCTACCCTAGTATACATCGCTCTGCTCTTCTCTGTGTTATTATACTCTACTCTACGCGATCTGCCCGATTACTCTACAATCGACCCTACTCTGCTCTATCCTACCCTATTCCACCCTTCCCTAACATACTCTACTCTGCGTTCCTGTCCTGCTCCGCGTTCTATTCTATCTTGCGCGACTCTGTTCATCTACTTTCCGCTGCTCTACTCTACTCCAAGCCACTGCCACAGGAATCCATTGCATTTGCAGAGGCAGATACGCAAGCTTATGTTGAGGAAAACGGACCCCGATCCTTCATGCCAAAAGTCTTTGTCCCAGGATAGGGGGCACGATTTGTCCGCATCTGTCCTCTCTTGCTTCTGCATGCACATCTCCAGCAGATCTTGCTTCTGCACGCTCGTGCCAAGCACCGGTTCACACCATGTGGCCGCAAGGGAGGGGGTGGGGGGCGCGAAGCGCGCCATGTTTTAGCGCAGGGATCCTTCCCAGACAACCGGCGCTCCGCTGTTGTTCGATGCGGGGGCCGTCAAATCTTTCGACTCTTGACCCAGGGCCGACTCTTCATCCCGAACTGTTTTTTTGCTATCGCCCCGAAGCTCGAATCCAGCCTCCATAAGCCAGAAATAGCGACACACCGGCCGCTTCGATTTGTTCGAAGGGGCAGATGTTTGGATCATACAGAGTTGCGTGCTCCTCCCAAAGGATCGAAGGCGAGCGGGAGGAGGTGTTCGACTGGTCGAAGTCCTGGTCGTCCCTGAAGGAGCGAGCGAGCGCCATGGTCTCCTGAGGTGCGCCACAGGCTGGCACGCGAGGCTATTCCATTCCAGGCATGGCCCGGGCCTCGATCGAGTTTCGGAGACTGGAAAGTCGAGGATCGACGTTCTCGTCGCCGCGGCTGGGCGGGGTCCAAAAACCGGTCTGGACAGAACCCAGGAAAGGTCTGAGTGGGGGCCGATTTTGAGCACAAGATTTGGTCGGTGATCTCGATTCCAGGGTCTAGGATGGCCCTGGTAGTGCTAGTGGCTACGTGATGGTAAAGAGTAAGACAACATGATATGCAAGAATGAAAGACATCGGATATGTTGCGTCAAGAAGTTTGCCTCACTTGTCCCCAACAACCTGTCACTTTCAGACGTGGAGTCCTTCCTTTCTCTTCGCGGGGTCCACGTCCAGAGCACGTACAGTCAAGCCGTTGTGCGACTTACTGAGGGTGTACTGCTCCTTGAGGTCTTGTGTGGGCTTTTTTGGAGTACCTCTTGGGGGGCCCTCTGTGGGGCTTCATGGGGGCAGTCTTGGGGCGCTCTTGCGCTCTCTGGCCCCTTCGGAGGCCGTCTTGAGGGCCTCTCGGAGCCGCGTAAGCACTCTTGGGGTCATCTTGGGCCGTCTTGGGGGACTCTTGGACCGTCTTGGGAGCCTCTGGGGGCCTTATTGGGCCCCCCTGGGGCCGTATCCTGCGTTGGTGTGGTACCTCGTGAGATCCTTTCATCTCTTGAACAAGGCGGCTCGTGGCTCACAGGTCCCCTTCTGCAGTGTTCTCCAAAGCTGCCCTGCTGGAGGCCTTTCAGAATGTAGACTTCACACTCAAGCCGTAGGCGTTCGGAGACGTCGCCCCCCGGACCACGAGCAACAAGCTACCAATGGCAACCATCTGGGCATTCAGGGGAGCCCAGCGCCTGCACCCCATACACATGCGTGTTGGGTGCAAATCCATGCGCGCGTGCGCGCGCAAGCTCAGAGAAGCGGCGCTTTCCATTATTGTCTGGATACGTTCATGACAAATGGCCGTTTCGCTATAGACATCCTCAATTGGCTTTCCGGAGAGGATTCCAAATCCACGTCGTAGTTGATTCGCTCCTGGAGGGCCTCACAGGCCCCAAAAGGCCCCCCACAAGGCACAAATAGCGCTCAACGAGGTTCCCAAGAGCGCCCCAGGAGGCACCCAAACGGTCCAAGAGAGCCCCAAGACAGTCCGGGCCAAGACGGTTTCAGAAACCCATACAGGACCCTCAGACACGCCCAAACAGCCCAAGAAAATCCCAACAAAGAGGACCCCTGGAGGCCCCAAGACATACCGAGACAGCCCCAACAACCCCCAGGGTAGCCTCAAAAGATCACGAGGACCCCCTCTTCTTCGACGTAGTTTTCCTCGTGGTTATTACCGTCCTCCTTCGTCTTCCTCGTTCTCCTCCTCCTCCTCCTCATCCTCATCCTCATCCTCATCCTCATCCTCATCATCCTCCTCTCTCCTGCCTCTTCCCTGTCTGGTTTGTCCTGTCCTTTCTCTCTTTTCATCCTCTCTCCTGCCTGCTCTCGTTTCCCTCGGTCCTGCTGCTGCTCTCCCTTGCTCCTGCCTCTTGTTGTCCCCTTCCTCCTTTTCCCCTGTTCCTTGCTGCCTGCTCCTTAACCCCGCGCGGGCGATCATAATACCCCGGGGATAATAAAGTTCGGGGCTCTGGCGGGGATAATGAAAGATTTTCCCGGGGAAGGTAAGTTATGATGATGATGGTGACGATGCTGATGATGATGATGATGATGATGATGATGATGATGATGGTGATGGTGATGGTGATGGTGATGGTGATGGTGATGATGATGATGATGATGATGATGATGATGATGATGATGGTGATCCTGAGCGTTCGGCACAAGGCTGACTCGAGATCTCTCGAGGCTCGTGACTAACCAGGCGCATTTCACAAGGCTGACTCGAGAGATCTCGAGGCTCGTGGCTACTTGCAAGCAGGCGCACGGCTAAGAAAATGAGAATCCCACTGCTCTGCCGCACGTTCGTAACGTGGGCAAACTGAACTGGTGAGAATCCCACAGCCCTGCGGCACGCTCGTGATTGCGGAAGCTGGTGTGGTGAGACCACCATGGCCATGCTCAGCGTTTTTGATGCTGTTGCTAGTCAACATGAGATGATAGCAACTTCGATTCGCAATTTTCCCCGTGGATTGTAAAGTTTGGCCTTCGCGCCCCCCTCCACGCCTTTGCCGCCGACCCCAAAGGGGGCTTATGGGGAGAGTGGGTAGACGGTTTCCCGGTTGATTCATTATCGTTGGGCCCGTCTTGCGCCGTCTACGGCGCCTGGAGACCTTCCTGGAGCATTTTGGGGTCATTTTGTTGGCTCCTTTGGCGGCCTCTTGTTGCACTCTTTGGGCCCCCTGGTTCAGAAGGGGATGATCACAGTGA
The DNA here is from genome assembly GCA_963575745.1 of Prorocentrum cordatum. NCBI lineage: Eukaryota > Dinophyceae > Prorocentrales > Prorocentraceae > Prorocentrum > Prorocentrum cordatum. The sequence goes on from CAUYUJ010016959.1 coordinate 145,640, forward strand.
TGATGGTGATGACCATAGGAATGAATACCCCTTGTTCATAGGCTTTCGGAAGCCGCGGCAGAGGGAGGCCTGCTTCTGCGCAAAGAGCAGGTGGGCCGAAGGTGGGGTTGTAGATGGCCCGAGAGGGGGAAGCATCGCGGACTAGATGGAGGAAGGTGAGGATGAGGAAACCGCGTCAAGCGGGCTCTGGTAGGGGTCCAGGGATTCATTTGGAGGGGATACCGTCTTCACGCCCCGTCGGTTTTCGGGGGTCCTGTCCTGCGCAAGGAGAACGTCTACAGCCCCAGGGCCGATTGTCCTAACGAATAGGAGGCATCTCGTCCGCCTCCTCCTCCTTCTCTTCCGCCGACATTGTTATTCGCCTACTCTTTCTTGTCTTCCTCCCCCCCCAAACGTGAGGGAGAAGAAGAGGAGGAGGAGGAAGAGAATGCGTGTGACCCCGTCTTTTCTATGCAGTGGTGTGTGTGTGGTTCGATCTTGCTGATGAGGTCCGTCCGGGACCTGCGGGGGTAGTCGTGTGTCGGTTTGGGAGTCGCTGTTGTGGCTTATGGGGCCCGGCGAAGAATTTGCAGGGTGGGTGGCTTCTGAAAACCCACCAAATACACATGCCCAGAGGCCTCGGGTGGCTGGGGGTGCCGGGGTGCAGGGGTGGGGTCCCGGCGAAGAATTTGCAGGGTGGGTGGTTGTTAAAAAACTTACCAAAAACGCATGCCCAGAGGCCTCCGGAGGCTGGGGGTGCCGGGGTGCAAGGGGGGGTCCCGGCGAAGAACTTGCAGGGTGGGTGGCCTCTAAAAACTTGGCAAACACGCATGCCCAGAGGCCTCGGGAGGCTGGGGGTGCCCGGGTGCAGGGGGGGGGTCCCGGCGAAGAATTTGCAGGGTGGGTGGCCTCTAAAAACTTGGCAAAAACGCATGCCCAGAGGCCTCGGGAGGCTGGGGGTGCCCGGGTGCAGGGGGGGGGTCCCGGCGAAGAATTTGCAGGGTGGGTGGCTTCTACAAACCATTACCCAGAGGCTGCAGGAGGCGCGGTGGGGGGGTCCCGGCGAAGATTTTGCAGGGTTGGGGGTCCTTGAAAGCAGAGGCCGAGAAGCCTCAGGAGGTTGGGAATGTCAGGCGTGGTGGCGGGTGGGTGGTTTCGGGCGCGGTGGCGTGTGGGTGGTGGGTTCCTAGCATTGAGCTCTCCTGTGGTGGGGGTGCCGGGGCCAGGAGGGGGGTATGGGTGCCTCGAAAAACTTCCCAAAAACGCATGCCCAGAGGCCTCGGGAGGCTGGGGTGCCGGGGTGCAGGGGGGGGTCCCGGCGAAGAATTTGCAGAATGGGTGGCCTCTCAAAACCTACCAAAAACGCATGCCCAGAGCCTCGGGGGGCTGGGGGTGCCGGGGTGCAGGGGGGGGTGCCGGCGAAGAATTTGCAGGGTGGGTGGCCTTTTTAAAACTTTCCAGAAACGCATGCCCAGAGGCCTCGGGAAGCTGGGGGGGCCGGGGTGCAAAGGGGGTCCCGGCGAAGAATTTGCAGGGTGGGTGGCTTTTAAAAGCGTACCAAAAACGCATGCCCAGAAGCCTCGGGAGGTTGGGGGTGCCGGGGTGCAGGGGGGGATCCCGGCGAAGAATTTGCGGGGTGGGTGGGTTCTCAATATTACGAACAACGCATGGCCAGAGGCCTCGGGAGGCTGGGGGTGCCGAGGTTCGGGGGGGAGCCCGGCGAAAAATTTGCGGGGTGGGTGGCCTATAAGAATACCAAAAACGCATGCCCAGAGGCTTCGGGAGGCTGGGGGTGCTGGGGTGCAGGGGAGGTCCCGGCGAAGAATATGCACGGTTGGTGGCTTGTAAAAACCTACCAAAAACGCATGCCCAAAAGCCTCGGGAGGCTGGGGGTGCCGGGGTGCAGGGGGGGGCCCGGCGAAGAATTTGCACGGCAGGTGGCTTCTGAAAACCCACCAAATACGCATGCCCAGAGGCCTCGGGTGGCTGGGGGTGCCGGGGTGCAGGGGGTCCCGGCGAAGAATTTGCAGGGTGGGTGGCTTGTAAAAACTTACCAAAAACGCATGCCCAGAGGCCTCCGGAGGCTGGGGGGGCCGGGGTGCAGGGGGGGGTCCCGGCGAAGAATTTGCAGGGTGGGTGGCCTCTAAAAACCTAGCAAAAACGCATGCCCAGAGGCTTCGGGAGGCCGGGGGTGCCGGGGTGCAGGGGGGGGTGCCGGCGAAGAATTTGCAGGGTGGGTGGCCTCTAAAAACCTGGCAAAAAACGCATGCCCAGAGGCCTCGGGAGGCCGGGGGTGCTGGGGTGCAGGCGGGGCCCCGGCGAAGAATTTGCAGGGCGGGGCTTCGGGAGGCTGGGGGTGCCGGGGTGCGGGGGAGAGCCCGGCGAAGAATTTGCGGGGTGGGTGGCCTATAAGAACGTACCAAAAACGCATGCCCAAAGGACTCGGGAGGCCGGGGGTGCTGGGGTGCAGGGGGGGTCCCGGCGAAGAATTTGCAGGGCGGGTGGCTTCCCAAAACCTACCAAAAAACACATGCCCAGAGGCCTCGGGAGGCTGGGGGTGCCGGGGTGCAGGGGGGGTCCCGGCGAAGAATTTGCTGGGCGGGTGGCTTCCCAAAACCTACCAAAAACGCATGCCCAAAGGCCTCGGGAGGCTGGGGGTGCCAGGGTGCAGGGGGGATCCCGGCGAAGAATTTGCAGGGCGGGTGGCTTCTGAAAACCCACCAAATACACATGCCCAGAGGCCTCGGGAGGCTGGGGGTGCCGGGGTGCAGGGGGGGGGCCTTGGCGAAGAATTTGCACGGCGGGTGGCTTTTGAAAACAAGCCAAATACACATGCCCAGAGGCCTCGGGTGGCCGGGGGTGCCCGGGTGCAAGGGGGGGTCCCGGCGAAGAATTTGCAGGATGGGTGGCTTGTAAAAACTTACCAAAAACACATGCCCAGAGGCCTCCGGAGGCTGGGGGTGCCGGGGTGCGGGGGGGAGTCTTGGCGAAGAATTTGCTGGGTGGGTGGCCTCTAAAAACATACCAAAAACGCATGCCCAGAGGCCTCGGGAGGCTGGGGGTGCCGGGGTGCAGGGGGGGTCCCGGCGAAGAATTTGCAGGGTGGGTGGCCTCTAAAAACTTACCAAAAACGCATGCCCAGAGGCCTCGGGAGGCTGGGGGTGCCGGGGTGCGGGGGGGAGCCCGGCGAAGAATTTGCGGGGTGGGTGGCCTATAAGAACGTACCAAAAACGCATGCCCAGAGGACTCGGGAGGCTGGGGGTGCTGGGGTGCAGGGGGTCCCGGCGAAGAATTTGCAGGGCGGGTGGCTTCTCAAAACCTACCAAAAACGCATGCCCAAAGGCCTCCGGAGGCTGGGGGTGCTGGGGTGCAGGGGGGGTCCCGGCGAAGAATTTGCACGGGTGGGTGGCTTTTGAAAACCCCCAAATACATATGCCCAGAGGCCTCGGGTGGCCCGGGGCAGGGGGGGTGGCGAAGAATTTGCAGGGGTGGCCTTACCAAAAACGGGCAGGGGGGGGTCCCGGCGAAGAATTTGCAGGGTGGGTGGCTTAAAAACTTACCAAAAACGCATGCCCAGAGGCCTCGGGAGGCTGGGGGTGCCAGGGTGCAGGGGGGGTGCCGGCGAAGAATTTGCAGGGTGGGTGGCCTCTAAAAACCTAGCAAAAACGCATGCCCAGAGGCCTCGGGAGGCTGGGGGTGCCGGGGTGCAGGGGGGGGGCCCGGCGAAGAATTTGCAGGGCGGGTGGCCTGTAAAAACTTCCCAAAAACGTATGCCCAGAGGCCTCCGGAGGCTGGGGGTGCCGGGGTGCAGGGGGGGGGTCCCGGCGAAGAATTTGCAGGGTGGGTGTAGAAACTTCCCCAAAAACGCATGCCCAGAGGCCTCGGGTGGCCGGGGGTGCCGGGGTGCAGGGGGGGCCCGGCGAAGAATTTGCGGGGTGGGTGGCCTATAAGAACGCACCAAAAACGCATGCCCAGAGGACTCGGGAGGCTGGAGGTGTTGGGGTGCAGGGGGGGTCCCGGCGAAGAATTTGCACGGTGGGTGGCTTCTCAAAACCTACCAAAAACGCATGCCCAGAGGCCTCGGGAGGCTGGGGGTGCCGGGGTGCAGGGGGGGTCCCGGCGAAGAATTTGCAGGGTGGGTGGCTTCAAAACCTTACCAAAAACGCATGCCCAGAGGCCTCCGGGGTGCAGGGGGGGGTCCCGGCGAAGAATGGGGGGTGGCCTTACCAAAAACACCAGAGGCCTCCGGAGGCTGGGGGTGCCGGGGTGCAGGGGAGGGGTCCCGGCGAAGAATTTGCAGGGTGGGTGGCTTGTAAAAACCTACCAAAAACGCATGCCCAGAGGTTTCGGGAGGCCGGGGGTGCCGGGGTGCAAGGGGGGGTGCCGGCGAAGAATTTGCAGGGTGGGTGGCTTCTAAAAACCTGGCAAAAACGCATGCCCAGAGGCCTCGGGAGGCGGGGGGGGCCGGGATGCAGGGGGGGGCCCGGCGAAGAAGTTGCAGGGTGGGTGGCCTCTACAAACCATTACCAAAAGGCGCGGCGGGGGGATCCCGGCGAAGATTTTGCAGGGTTGGGGGTCCTCGAAAGCAGAGGCCGAGAAGTCTCAGTCATGAGGTTGGGAGTTGGGAATGTCAGGCGTGGTGGCGGGTGGGTGGTTTCGGGCGCGGTGGCGTGTGGGTGGTGGGTCCCAAAAATTGAGTTCTCCTGTGGTGGGGGTGCCGGGGCCAGGAGGGGGGTATGGGTGCCTCGAAAAACTTGCCAAAAACGCAAGCACAGAGGCCTCGGGAGGCCAGGGTGCCGGGGTGCAGTGGGGGGGCCCGGCGAAGAATTTGCAGAGTGGGTGGCCTCTCAAAACTTACCACAGGGTCTGCAGGGCGGGTGGGTCTGAAGGCATCGTATGCAGATAATGAAAATGATGATGCGTAGGGTGGCATCGTATGCAGCTGAGAAGGACGCCCCGCACGCCTCATGGGGTCGGCGGATTCTTGTTGGACGGGGATAAAAAATAGGAGGGGTGAAGAGGGGGGTAGACTTCATTATCGCCCGCACGCGGTTATCCTTTCTTGTGGCGTCCCCTGCATTCGGCAGTCCGTTGGCCCGAGGTGAGACCTGCGACTCAGGACCCGTCCCCAAGTGGGAACACCGTCCTGATTCGACGTTTTTGAGGGCCCCGCGGAGCTGAGGATGGTCAACTGTCCGTCCATTGGTTATGAGCTGGACGATCGTCTGTTTCCCAGGATTTGCCGTGCGTCAGGAAACTGATTCAGGCCGCTTGCGTCTTCGTGTCACGCGATTCGGGACGGGTGCCAGATGTGGCTCCACCACCAGGCGGTGGAGATCAGTGACCCCGTGGAGGGCGCTGTTCTGGCTCTCGTGATCGCGGAGCATCCGTGGCACCCGCGAGGCCTGTGAAACTTGGCGCCGACGCCTGTTGCAGGGCTTGAAACCTTCCCCATCGGTCCCCAGGATTCGCTGTTTTCGCCCCCCGTGCCGGCACCAGAGAGGGGCCATCTGCTTGAGGAAAATCTTGCCCCTCGGATTGGATATGCCCCCTGCTCTGCCCTATGCCCCTCTTTTGCTTCTTGTGTCCCCTATTGTGCCCTCTCATGTCCCCGTCGTTTCACCCCAAGTGACCCGGCTCGAACTATTCGAGCCAGCTTGAGACGACTTGCGCAACAGAGGCGCGAGCGCGAGTCGGGGAAATATTGTTGGCCTCTCGGGCGCTGCCGCGCCCCGCCGCCAGACCCCGCTGCGGCTCAAGGGGGGGCCAGGCTTCTGAACCCCTCGGTTCCGCAGTGTTAGCGGAGCGCTGAGGCGCGCCAAGCAGCGCGGAGAGAGCAAGCAGTTGCCAAGAGAGTTCGGTTCGGACAAGGTCGACGACAACGAGAAGTGCGACTTCTACCAGATCGTGCACACGGACTACGACGACGAGGAGCGATGCGGCATGCGTCGACTCCAGGGCGATTCCCGGCGGCGGCGAGCCGCGACCTGGAAGGCATACCGACGTGGGGCGGCAGCCCGGGACGACGCAAGAAGGACGTGGCGCTGTGGATTGACGGCATCAAGCTGGGCGTGAGTTGGAGCTGGGCAGCCCGAGTGGTTCGATGCCTGACAGGCCCGGCCAAGACGGTGGGCGAGCCCATCCCGATGGTCGAGCTGCGCGCGAAGGCCTGGACGCGGGCGCGCGACAATGACCATGGTGCAGCGGCGGTTGCAGAGGGCGACGGCCTGGACAACGACGAGGAGAAAGGCCAGTGGGAGGAGCCAGACGCCATGGCGGGCATCAACCGCTTGATGGAGGTGCTCGCGACGATGGGAGTGGCCGAGCCAACGAGGCGCGGACAGGTGATGAATTATTTTTACAAACTGCTTCACTGGCGGGCCGGCGAGGATTTGAATGCGCGAATGATCAGGTTCGGAGAGGCTCGCAGCCAGCTGGACGAAGAGGACGCGGCTCTGCCACCGAGGACTGCGGGCCGGTGGCTCATCGAGAAGACGGGCTTGACAGGCGCGCAGAAGAGCATGCCGATGACTCCGGAAGGAAGCCCTTCAACAGACCCGGGAATCAGTTGTTGAAGAAGAAGGCGATTCGGGATTTCAAGGAGGCACACGTGACGGAGGGACCGGACGGGTCCAGCCAGTTCGAGGAGGGCGAGCTCGAGGCGTCGAACGCGGAGCTCGGCAGCTTCGACGGAGACGCCGACGATGAGAACACGGAGGAGGCTTTGACGACGGAGAAGGACCACGACATCGAGGGCATCTTCGCCGCGGAGCTGACGGCGCTCTCGACGGTGCTCGAGGAGGCGGAGCGCGATCCCGAGCTGGCCAAGGAGCTCGGCAATCTGGAGAGCGGCGCGGAGTCCACGATGGAGGGCCCCATCACGGTGCAAGAGAGCAAGATGCGCGTCAAGGAGCTGCGAAAGGATCGCAAGTTCGGCGGCAAAGGCGGCGGCAAGGGCCCCGGTTCGAGTTCCAGCGGCGGCAAGAAGTGCACGTCGAGCCTCAGCAAAGGCAACGCGGATAAGATGAACTCGGACTGCCACGCCCGCGGCGAGAAGGGCCACTGGACAGGCGATGCGCGCTGCCCCAAGCTCCAGGAGTGGAAGGCCGAGCAGGCCAAGTAGAAGCTGCAGCAGAGGCTCGAGCCGCGGGGCGCGACGGTGGTGGACCTGCTGGACACGCCAGAGGCTCGCGACGCGCAGCAGGTGACTACCCCGAAGGAGTCGTTCGATCTCGGGCATTTGGCGCGCGATGCCACGGTGCAAGGACTGCAAGTACCTGGGTGGCGACAGAGACGTGCGCTGCAGTATGCGTGGGCGGATCTACTTAGATGCGCGCCCGATGCCGACGGCGGAGATGTTTCTTGACGATCAGAAGTCCGAGGGGGGCAGACACCCAGCGGACGTTCGAGGTGCTCGTGACGACGAAGCTGGCTGGCTCTAGCAGCGGCGCCTATTATCCCGCCGCTGCGCGGCCTACGTCACCAGAGGGGCCGAGCGACGATCGAGAGATTCAGGAGGCGCTGCTTTCGCCCGCAAGAATCGGTGGTCAAGGCGACGACGGAACGCTGGACTCAGCCTGCAACTGCACGGCATCGGGCGACGCCTACGCCAAGAAGGTCGAGGATCGACGTCAGCAGCTGGGCATCGAGGATCACATCAAGAAGGAGCCCCAGCTGGCCATCTTTCGGTTCGGGGACGGCCGGAAGCAGACCTCCAAGGAGCGCTGGGCGGTGTCAGTTTCGGTCTTCGGCGTGGACGCCTACCTGACCTTCTCGGTCATCGAGGACTCGGCGCTGCAGCTGCTCGTCGGCAAGGGCGCGCTTCGAGGCATGGGCGCGAACATCAATTTCGCCGAGGACTCGTTCGAGTCGGACAAACTCGGCATCGCGCCGAAGCGGCTGAACGAGACGGACGGCGGTCGCTACTCAATGCCGATCTTCCCGCGCGATGACTGGAAGCCTCCGTCGGGCCCTCCGACGGCGGAGGCGGTCTTCTGGGTGAAGTCTAAGGTCCGGGAGGCGCTGACCGAGATGGCCGCTCGAGCGGCTGACCAACGCGCTGATGAGGATGAGATGCCTGTACCGACCGATGGCGACGATGACTGGGGCATGCTCGACGGCGAGGTCGACGTCTCTGGTTCGGAAATGCGGGAGCGCCAGGGCTACAACGCGAGGGCGCTCAAGCCCTCGAACCGCGACGGACCGCGCTGGAAGCCGGCGAAGGCTCGCGCGACTTACTGCATGGACACGGGCGGAGCTGAGGTGGACCGACGGCACACCGAGCGAGGGGCTGTTCGAGCCGCTCGACCCGCCGAGGAACGCGATCACCAGGTTCTACTGGGAGCCGGCACCCGAGCGCCCAAGACCAAGTTCGTCAGACGGCCGACAGCTGCTCTGCGACCGGGACCAGCTACTGCGTGTTCCCAGAGACGTGCTGGAGGACATGGCGGCGGCGCTGGAGGTTCCGCGGGCGGAGCGCCCCAGCATCAAGGTGCTGATCGACATTCCGATGGAGGCAGGCTCGAAGCAGAGGCGAAGGACGCCTCAGGAGGATGGCGAGGCGCTCGCGAGCGCGGGCGTTCCGCCAGGAGCCTCAGGCTCCGACGGGCCCGCAGGCAGCCCGACTCAGGGGACGCCGAGCTCGATGGCCTCAAACACGGCGAGGAGGCGCATGCGAGTGCTACCCGCTCTGGGACTCAAGAGCAAGGCCGCGCCAGTGGACTACGCGCGTGGCCGCGGGATCCCGACGGACGGCAAACCACAAACCTGAGTTGGTGACGACGCCTGCGCTGAAGGACGCAGTCTACGCGCACGACGAGGCGCTGTTCGTGCGAGCCCGCTCAGGCTCGAGAGGCCCAGCGGCCGGCAGCGCGGCGGGCCGACAGCCGCCTTTTGATCATCGGGCGGGACCGGCTGCTAGAGGGCCCTCGGCGCTGTCGAAGTGGCTGTTCGGCGCGACGACGCTGGGCATTGTGATGCCACTCAAGATCGCGAAGGAGGTGAATTTCATGGGCCGGGTCGGCCTGACCCCGACGGTGGAGACGATGAAGAACGGCACCAAGACTTCGGTGAGGGGCCAGCTGCACCCCCTGCAGCGCGACCTGAAGACTGCGCACATCAAGCGGGAGGCCTACCTGACGGAGTTCGGGTCTTCTTCCGGCTCGCGGGAGGCCGAGTGCGAGGCGGTGGTCAGCGAGATGGCCGAGGCGCAGCCGTGGATAACGGGGGTGTTCACGACGAAGGAGGCGGCGCGCAAGGAGGCGGCCAGGCAGGGGCCCCCGACGATAAGGAGCTACTCGCTGGAGTTTGGCGACGGCTTACGGTCGCCCAAGAAGCGCCGCGAGGTGCTACATGACATCAAGACCAAGAAGCCCAAGATGGTGATCGTGGTTTGTCCCTGCGGGCCCTGGAATAACTTGACCTACTTCCAGAAAGACCAGGCCAAGTTTCGAGAACGGCAAGATCGGGGTCGAACCTTTCTGAGCTTCGTGAAGGAGGTGGTGAAGGTCGTGAAGAAGGGCTACGGAGGTGCATGGATGATCGAGAATCCGAGGTGGTCTCGGGTCTGGGGTAAGCCAGAACTTGGAGAGCTCATTCAGCAGGGCTACGCCGCGGAGGTGGACCAGCGCATGCATGGGCTCACCTCAGAGCGTGGAGGACCACATAGGAAGCCGACGAGGTTTCTGGTGTCGCATGAGGAGCTGCTCGTGGACCGACCGGCAGTGCGACCACTCGCACAAGCACGACGGGCGGCCCGAGCGCGACGGCGCGGACAGGCCACTACACCTCGGAGTTGGCGAGGAGCATCGTGAAGGGCATGCTGGAACCTGTTCGGCATAAAGGAGGCGCTCGCTGCGGAAGAGGAATCCTCCTCCGCCGACCCAGAGGAGGTGGACGATCGGAGATTCGTGGACTTCCCGGCCACAGAGGAGCCCCAGGATAATATCACGACGCTGAAGGAGACGAAGGCGTCCAAGGAGGCGAGGAACGCCGCGCTCAGGATCCACGAGCCTGAGGCACCCGTCGAAGGATCAGCTCGTGAGGGCGCTCCGTGCGCGCGGGGCAAGCGACGAGGCCATCGCGGCGGCCGCGCAGCTGCAGTGCCCGGTGTGCCACGAGATGAACAGGCTTGCTGTCGGGCACACCAGGTTCCCCGCACGGCTCAAGAAGGTGAAGGAGTTCGGCGAGCAGATTGCGATCGACCTGTCCACGGTGTACACGAAGTCGGGCGCGGCGCTGGAGATGCTCAACACTGTGGACAACAAGACGGGCTTCCAGGTGGTGGCGCCCATCCAGAGCAAGCACCCTGGCATCGTGGCCCAGGCGCTGGAGTTGGTCTGGTTCAGCTGGGTCGGCGCGCCTCGCTCGCTGGTGCGCGACAACGGCGGCGAGTTCTACGAGGAGGTGTTCCGGCTGTTGGAGGGTGGCGGGGCGCTGGTTTGGCGCGCGGCGGTGGAGGCGCCGCGGCAGAACGGCACCTGCGAGCGCGCTGGAGGCGAATGGGAGGTGCTCCGGAGGGCCAGCACCGCAGGGGCGGACATAGAAACCGAGCTGGAGGTGACGGCCGCCGCCGCGATGATCACCTGGGCCAAGAACCAGAGGATCAACGAGTCGGGTTCTTCGCCAGCGCAGCTCGTTCTGGGGCGTTCCCAGAGCCGCGGGGCCTGCTTAGCGAACGCGGTCGTTCTCAGATCGCGGCGCGCGACGCGGTGGACAACGACCCCAACATGACGACGCGGTTGCAGGTCTACAGCGCGGCGAAGGTGGCCCTGGAGAAGCTGGGCACCAGTCAGAGACTGCGACGAGCTCTAGTCGCTCGCAGCCGAAGGGTGCCTCCCAGCACGAACGCGACGCTCGGCGACGTGGTCTACTTCTACCGCGAGGGCAATCGCAAGAACCAGCGGAGGAAGGGCCCATGCTTGATCTTCAAGGCCTGGCACGGCCCGGCCGTCGCGATCGGAGTCGAGCCGGCGGCCATCTACGTCTCGCACGAGAGGCTGTCGACCAAGCACGACCCCGCGGCAGTTCGCCGCGCGTCGCCCGACAAGGCGTCGGGCATCAGCGCCAGGGAGCAGCTGGACATCATGGAGATGGCGCCGTTGGACATGGAGGCCGATGAGGAGCTCGACATGGAGGACGCGACTAAGGCGCTCGAGGAGGAGGGCGGGGCCGACCAAGTTGATGGCGGTGAACCTGAGGCGCCAGAGGCGGATGTTCGACCTTCTCAGGCCGAGGATGCTGCGGAAAACCACGCTGATCAGGAGGAGCAGCAAGAGCCGATGGGTGAAATTCCCCCGTCGGCCGCGCTTGCTGCGATGGCCAGCGCTGCGGCCAGCAGCGAGCTCGACCCGATTCCAAGCGCCGAGTTTTCATGGAAGACGAGTTCTCGGGAGAGCGGGAAGATTGACTTCCTGCACGACGAGGCGCAGCGGCTACGGGACCAGGGCGAGGACCCAGACAAGTCCAAGGCGTTGCGCGTAGCCAAGACCAAACAGAAGCACGTGAGTGAGATGCGCGAGCGGTCCGGGTCTTCGACCGCTCCAGCACAGGTGTCGAACGTCATCACGGACGGCCAGTTCGGGCCCCACGGCAGATTCGCGCCGAGGGCGCCGCGCGTCGGGGGGGGCGAGGATCAGCGGGATGAGGGGTGTGAAAGCAGCACTTCGAGACTCATCGCGCCCTCTCCGGAGTCCGCAGCGGCACAGCCGCAGGCGGCGCCCTTTCAGGAGCCCGCAGCGGCACAGCCGCAGGCGGCGACCTCTCGGGAGTCCGCAGCGGCACAGCCGCAGGCGGCGATGGAGGACATGCCCCAAGGTCGGAAGGGCGACGCGGTGGAAGCTGAGCTGCAAGAGGCGCCGTCTCGCGGAGGACGCGATGGACCACCAGAGCTCAAGCATCCTGACAAGGCGCTCTGGGCCAAAGGTGCGGCGAAGAGAGCCGCGGCGTGACTCAAGGGTGCCCCTGAGGCAGATGGGCGGCGATTCCCGGACCACTTGGAGATCGCGCCGGCGGTCGACCCGTAGTTCAAGGCGATGTTCCTGCGCGGGCAGGCCCAGAAGGAAAAGGTCTGGAGTCTGGAGTCGGATGGGCCCGCCAACGAGGGCGAACTACGAGGAGGCGGCAGCGCCGCAGTGGGCGAAGTGGATCGACGCGGAGTCCGTCGAGGCAATGTTGGAATAGGAGTCCGCCGAGCTCGAGGAGCAGATAAAGCGCGACGGCAAGGGCGACTACACCACGAGCACGCGGTGGGCGCTGACTAACAAGAACGACCCGCTGAGGACGGAGGCGAACGACCTGCCGCTGAAGGCGAACGCAAGGCTCGTGGTCAACAGTGGCGACCCCAGGCGCTCGGACGAGAAGACCAACGTGAGAGTGGACGCGCCCTGTGCGACCACTCAGTCGGAGATTATCACGACGCAGGCGCGAGTTCGGAAGGGCGTGTTTGGACTACCTACGGCGCCGAGGCTGTGGCATCTGAAGGTGATCTCGGCGGCTCGCAAGCTGGGACTGGGGCCCGCTCGCTCGGACCCCGCCTTCCTGGCGCCCCACGATCCGAAGGCGAAGGAGCGCGGACCAGACACGCCGCGGGGCTGCGCCTGCATTCACGTGGGCAATTTCCTCTGGACGGGGAACGACAAGATGGCGAAGGTGATAGACGCGCTGGGCAAGGAGTTCGGCGTCGGCAGCAATGAGTACGACAACTTCGCGTTCTGCGGCAGGCGGTTTCAGAGACAGCCTGGAGGAGCCATCGCGATCGACATGATGGAGTACGCAGCCGGCCTGGAGCCCGTGACTGCGCCCAGGAATCGGCGCTCGTCAGCGCGCCTGCCGATGAACGCGACGGAGTGAAGCAGCACCAGCAGGTGGTTGGCAAGATCAACTGGGTTGTGACGAAGCTGCGGGTCGACTACTCGCACGACCTGGCAGTGCTGCAGCGCGAGAGGGGGCGCAAGAAGGGACCACGGGCGTCAGCCTTGATCAAGGCGGACCAGGTCCTGAGAGAGCTGAAGCGTGACTCGACGTGCAAGAGAGCGCGCTGCGGCCGATTGATCTCAAGCGGTTCGGCCCGGTGGTGGTGTCGGACAGCTCGCCGGGCGACGCGACGCTCGATGGGGCCGCGCTGCAGACGGACCCTGCCACGGAGAAGATCGGCACTCGGGCTGGATTGCTCATCCTGTTCGCGGACTGCGAACTCGTGCACGGCGGTGCGGGCAAGTTCTCGCTGCTGGGGGGCAAGCGCCACAAGTTGAAGCGCGCGGCGAGGAGCTCGAACACGGTGGAGGTGATTTCCGCGGGCGACGCTGTGGACGTAGCACAAGGCATTCGTGACCAGATCGCGGAGATGTTGCACGGCCTTGTGGCAAGGGGCGCGGGCGTGAAGTTGCCCGGCTGGCAGGTGCCCATGACGGTAGTGACGGACAGCAAGGACGGACACGGCAGGCTCATTTCAGACGCTGGAGCGGGAAGCTCAGCGCAGAAGCCGGTGAACCTAGAGTTGGCCAGCGCACGGGAGATATTGGATCGACCTCAGACGATGGTGCGCTGGACAAACGGGACTAAAATGCTGAGCGACGCGATGACAAAGGATATGCCAGCGGACCACCTTCGAGAGACGCTCGCACGCGGCACGTGGAGCATCGAGTTTCGCGAGGAGATGGCGAACACGGCCAGGCGCGTGGCCCGAGAGCGATGGGCGGCAAAAATGAAGGAGCTCATCCGAGATGGAAAGTTCACGCCAGGAGCACTGGAGCCGTGAAGCGAAAAATGGTATCGTTCCCCCTTCTCTCCCCTCCAATATTCTGGGCTGAGGCCGCCGCACGTTTGCAGGCTCGTGTCTCAGTAATACGATGCCCTTTCTTTCCCCCCCGCATGCTCGGAATGCGGATATCCGGCGAGGGCCAGCTGGCCCGTTCATTATGAAAATATTTGTTGGACAGAGCTGCTGCGCGCGATTTCAGGGACCTTGAAAGCGTTGTCCTGGGGACCCGCGTTTATTCTCAGATTTCACTGCCGCGGATCGCGACCGCGGTGTATTATCATTCTGGGTACTGTTTAAGTAATGCGGTTTCGACGAGGCGGGCACATGTCCAAATATATTAAACATCCGCGAGGAAGATACGGCCCCTCGGATTGGATCTGCCCCCCGCTCTGCCCTGATACCCCTGTTTTGCCTTTTGTGCCCCCTACTATGCCCTCGCATGTCCCCGTCGTTTCACCGCAACTGACTCGGCTCGAACTATTCGAGCCGGCTTGAGACGCTTTGCGTTACAGAGGCGTGAGCGCGAGTTGGAGAAAGATTGCCGGCCTCTCGGGCGTTGCCGCGCCCCGCCGCCAGACCCCGCTGCGGTCCCGGGGGAGGCCAGGCTTTGAATCCCTGGGTTCCGCACTGCTGATGTTGGGACGGGCCATCGTCTCCTGCTCTCCGCCTTTTTCTGCGCCCACCCCCCGCCCCGCTGCCCGCTGCTCTTTTCCGCCGCTCCGCGTTTTTGCCCCGCACTTGCTGGACGGGTTCCCCGGGGTTGCCTCTCTGTTTCTTTTTTGCTCGACCCATGAAGGGGCCGAGAGTTGAGGAGCTACTTCGTGGACGCCATCCGTCAAGCGCGGGCATGCACTCGCGAATGTTCCCTTTTGCCTCGCGCCCGCGCCGCAAATTCCCGCCCGCGTGCCAGGCTCCTGCCGCGGCCGCGGCTGTCTTGTGCACCGCCGCGCGCGTCTCTCGTTTCCTCTCGTCGGTTCCTCCTTTTCGCTGGGGCCCCAGGGTTCCGTTTTCTCCTTTGGTTGGTGTTGGGCTGGGTCTTGTGGCTGTCCATTGCGGTTGTTTGGAATCGTGCGCGACCCTCGTCTGCCGCGAAGGTGAGATGGGCGCCCACGGCAGAGTACCCTGCCGCCTCTCTTTCTGGTCGCTGCCTGCCTCCATTGCCATGCCCCCCTTCTGGCTCGGCTCGCGTCGCCCGTTTCACGGGTCCGCTGGGCGGTGGCGCTGGCCACCCAGCGCGCGTGTCTTGGCAGCGGCATTGAGTGGAGAGGGAACAAATCGTCCGTTGTTTCATTCCTCTTCGTGGTCGTCATCAACCTCCTCCTTTTCCAAAATCTTGCCCCCGCCGCTGCCCCCCCGATGTCCTCGATGTCCTTCTGCCCCCGCCGCTGCCCCCCCGTCATCCGCGCTGCAATCGTCGTCATCCGCCGCCAAGTCGTCGCGATCATGCTTCACTAACCCCCCCAGAGCTTCTGCGTTCCCCGTTTTTGTCCGATCGGGTTATACAGCGGAAAGCGCACACGCCCGGAAACCCAAAGTGGTCGGCGAATTGCTTGATTTGGGGGAATGCAGCAGCATGTCTGGGCGTTTTCGGATGTTTCGGACGTCTTTGGGCGCATTCGGAGGTTGTCGGGTAAATTCAGAGACCTCGGAGGTTACAGGGGATGTGCGGAGGTTCACGGATAATTGATTCATTGCTTTGGGCTTCGCTTCGAATTATGAATGTCGGAAGTTTGCGGGGGGGTCCGGACGGGGCGCGGAGGAAGAGGACGCGAAGGAACGAACAGAGGAGGGGATGGGGAACGGGGAGAGCGGAGAATAAGCAGTAGGAAGTGTAGGAAGACACGCGCTCTTCATAAATGAGGACGAGGCACAGGTTGGAACCAGAGAGTTGTCATGTGTAGTGGTGGCGGCCCAAACGCAATCAATGAAGGGGTGCCATCAGCCTGAAACAGACCCCATATCCTTTTGATTGGCGCCACCGTATCTCGATGACGATCTCATGTCCCCCAGCTTTTGACAGCGCAACCCTAAGAACCTCATCGCCCTCAGGCTTGTCTGTCCCAAGGATGGGGATGCGTTGGATGTTGGCCAGGGTGGATGGAGGATATGCGCCGCGTCTCCAGAGGCAGGCTTGTAAGTAGAGCCAGGTGGGCTGATCAGCTGGATTGTAAAGAGTGCTGCCACGGCAGGTGGCCCAAATTCTAAAGGAACAACAAAGCAGCATAGACATATGTTGTCTGAGCTCCGCGCGGATGTTTCGGATCTGCATTGTGCCCGCCCCCCCCCCCCCCTGGCGCGCGTAGCGCGCCAGGGGCGGCGCCACTGGCGTCGCCAGGGGGACCGAGCGCAGATCCAATAGGTCCGAGCGTGGCTCCGAATGCAGTTGGTTGTTCCTCGAAGTCCTGCAGGATCGGCGTGCCCCCCGGAGTGGGGCCATCCTGCAGGAGGTTGCCTCTCATTTTCGTCCATTTTTGTGGACCCGACGCTCGGGCTCCAGCAGCTATTCGCCTGCTCTGTCGGAGGCCCGACAGAAACCTCCACGCAGCAAGCGAGTCCCGAGGTTTTTCGCCGTGGCCGGCCTCCTGGGTGCACTCCCCCGCCCCCAGGACCATCAAGAGAGACAAGACAGCCCAGAGCGAAAGATAGACCAGGGGTCCAGGACCCGTCCTCCTTCAGGACCCCATTCGTTTCTTTCTCCCGAGGAGACAAGACACAGGCATGAGAATTCGGAGGCTTGCGCGCCTTTCTTGGATCGGCGTTGAGCCCGCTGCCCGCTCCCCCCAGCGAGCGAAGCCTCGCTGGAGGCGCCGCCGTCGGGGGTCCAGCGCCCGTCCAGGAGATCCGAGCAGACCTCCGAAAGTGTGTGTTTATGCCGGTCTGTCCTCGTTCATGACAGGCCGTCTTGGGGCCGAGCATGGCCCCGGCCTGGGGTGCATACCACCTGCGGGCCTGGGGCCAGACCGACGGAAAGGATGGTACACCCGCCCTCTTTCTTGGCCGAGGCCCGGAGGGTCTACAAGTCATGCTAGGGCCCAGGATGGCCCTGGCCAAGCACGGCAGTGTATATGTATGAAGACGCGTGCAGATGGTGTTCGGCCCATCCCGCCACCGTGCTTGGGATGTCGGTCAGAGACCCTTTGGATGCTTGTGAGCATCTATTGGGAGACCTCTCGGAAGCTCCTTGGGGGCGGTTTTGGAGGTGCTTTGGGGCGTTTCGGGGGCTTCGTAGGGGCCACTTGGGCTTGATTTAAACCTCTTGGGGGCCTCTTAGGGCCTATGGGGGCACCCCGGGAGCCTCTCTGGGGGGATCTTGGGGCCAGCTTGGAGCGGATGGCTCAAAATGTAAGTTCATTTTCTCTCTTGAGGCTGTCTTGGGGGCGGCCTTCTGGAATGCGAGCAACAATGCACATCCAATGGATCTTGACGGGTTGGGCTTCTTGAGCCGCCATCCAGGGCCTCCATGACGGCCCAGGAGGCGCCCAAGAGGGCTCCAGGAATATCCTTGGGAATTCGAGCCGTCTTAGGCCATGTTGGACATGCATGTCCCTAACAACGCGCGTTTGGCCTCTGGAAAGAGTCACGCGGGGAACCCCTGGTAGCGCGCGAGAGCGCCCGAGAGCGTCCAGAATTCCAGGTTATGGGCCTTTGTTTTCTTTCTGCTCAGAATTCAATACAGAGAACTCATGGGGACCTGAGGACACTCCACTTCGTGCCTCGAGGCAGGGTGGCGAATGTCTATATTAGTTGTTCCTTCAGATTCCATCATGGTCGTGTTTATGAATGTCGGTTGCCGATTATGAAGATGCCTGGGGTGGCCAGTCACGCAACAGTTTCTTGAGAGATGGTTTATACATTTGGATGTTGGGCCTGCTCGTTGGCGTCGTCGTCGATATCATCAGATGTCCTTCATCATCATCTCCCAACTTCAACTGCTCCACAGCTCAGGAGCGAAAGAAGGACTACACGTACATGAATCCACGCTGGTTTCGAGAGCACGCATTGCGCAAATGTGCGTACAATTCGCGGCCAGTCTCGTGGATTGAGGGGCCGTGTTCATGTACACAGCTGGGCGCGTACGTCCGCTGTGGGCTCTCTCACAGCGACAGAAAAGAAACTGTTTGTTCATCGTTCCCCCGTGATTGTTTCTTAACCACCATCTGCATGTTCCTGGACCTCCAGGGCCCATTTCGATGCGGTCGATCCGATTCGGTACCGAGTTCACCTGGCCCGATCCGATTCCGACTGTCCACCGATCCGATTCGGCCCGATGCTTCCCTGGCGCTACTGAGCATCCTGGCGCGGCCGATCTGATGCGATTCCAACTCCGTGCCGATTCGGCCGGATCCGACACACATTCCGACCGCCCGATTCGATGGCGGCCGATCTTGCCCGGACATTGTTCGTCTGAAAATCGTGATTGCCAGCTTTCCTCGGACTCAACGCCACTTGCGGCCCGCTTCGGGCCCTGGGACCGCCAGAAGTTGTCAAAAGTGAAAGATCGGCTCTGTCGAAACCCCTGAGGGTTTCCTGGGATCCTCTTGGGGTCCCCGTCACGGAAACAGTGTGACGTCGGAGGCCATGGGGCAGCAGCAGCAGCAGCAGCATCAGGGGCAAAACGTTAGGGGGGAGATCGGCTCGGGAGGGAGGGGGATACATCGATCCCCAACCGTACAGTGATCGCCGATAGGTGCCCGATAGCCCACCCCGCCCTGGAGCGTACGGTTACGCCATCGGGGGCTTATGGTTGATGTATGGGCAATGTATCACCGATTCCAGGTGGACGTTTCCCCCCCGAGCCAGTTACCCCTTCACGTTCCCCTCGCAGCAGCGAGAGGGGTGGCAGCAGATTCGATGCTGACCGCTTCTGGAACTCCGGCGTCCTCAGAGCACATCGCGTGGATTAGGGAAAGAAAGCGCACCTCCACCCCCACCTGGCCCCGCCTCCCCCATCCTGGGGCTCGGCTCTGGCACCCGAATGTGAGGACGTGCCGCAAAATGGGCACCAAAAGCATATATCCCACCCCCGCCTGGCCCACCCCCCTCCGGGGAGGAAGGCCAGGTGGGGATGGGGCTTGGAGGGTACCCACGATACACCTACGCCGATCCTAATCAGTCCGATCCTGGGCCCATGACCATTGCATTTTTTCATATCTGTCTACAAATATATAAGATGTGTGTAAGTACCGCCCCTCCCGGCCCCAGGTCCCGCACCTCCCCGGAACATCTCGGGAACGCTCCCGGTACGGCTCCCCCGATCTTTCCGGGGAGCCTCCACAGCGCTTCAGGAGGGCCCAAGACGCCGCCCAGGAGCCCCCAGAATGCGAAAGGATGGCCCAAGACGCTCCCATGCAGCTCAAGTCAGCCTTCCGATGGCTCTCGAGGCTCCCAGATGGCCTCCAAGAGACCCCAAGAGAGGTCCGAGAGGCGTCCCGAGTGAGCCCGAAGAGGCCAAAATCGTAGATTTTCATAGTTTTAGTTTCCATGCTTTTGGCTTCTCGCGTTTTCGAGCTTCCAACGCTCCAAGAGCGCCGAAGAACCGCCCACGACCGCCCCAAGACCACCCAAGAGACCCTCAGGACGGCCCCAAGACGGGCCAAGAAGGCTCCAAGACTGCCGAAGAGGCGCCAGGGCCAGCCCCAGACCACCCCAGAACAGGCCCAAGATGGCTTCCAGAGATGCCTCCTGGACCCTCCAGAGGCCCCGTCCCGAGAGAGCCCAAAGAGGGTCAAATCATTGATTTCCAGAGGTGTTTCTAATGTTTCTCGCCTTCTCACGTCTTCCCGCTTCCAACCCTCGAAGATCGAGGATTTTGAAAACAAAGGGAATTCCAAGAATTCCATTTATTTTCAAAGTGGACTCCTACTCGGAGATCCCACACATCCCCTGACATCTGGCCGGTGCCACGCCTCCCGGCTTCCCCGGGGGGCCCCCGCTCGGGGCCCCGTGGACCACAGGAATGGACCCACGGCACGACATCCGTTTGAAGGTCGGGGCTGGGAGCCACAGGGCCCCCCGCATGTCAACAAGAGCATGGCATCGGGGGTCCAGGTTCTGGTGCGTCTTCCTTCTCGCGGATGACCGAGATCTGCGCTCGGTCCTCCTGACGGCGCACTTGGCGCCACCCCTGGCACGCTCCGCGTGCCAGTGAGGCGGTCCAGCGCCGCTCCAAGAAATCCGCACGGACATCCGCCGGGGTTATGTTTATTCCGTGTCTATTCTTCGGATCTAAATCCGGAATTCCGCGTGGACCCCGCGCGCAATCTGCGTTGATGCTCGGCGCCCATGCAATTTTTTGTGAGGGAGACGCGGTTCTCAGAGATGCATGACTTTATGAGGGCACTCCGTCAAAACGACGGAGGATTTGCTCGTTCGCTATCCCCGAGCTCGCCGCGGTGTCCCGCCAACCTGTTTCGCGTTTGCCCGCGACCAGGGATGTGTTGAGGAGTTGCTGGAAACAATGCCACACCATATCGTTCCTCGTGGTGCGCCTTCTCCATGCCAGGATTTCAAATGTCGGCGAGAGCTGCATGTGGATGGCAACGGTGTTGCGTGCTGCAGGGAGCTCGGTATCAACAAGCTGTTGTTGCAGTTGCTGCTGAGACTTCCATAATTGGCCCACTAGGTTCGTCCATGGATTCGGCTGATGCCATATCACACTCGTCCCAGATGGAGCATGCCCATCTGTCTGATGCAGAAGCCTGCATCTTGGGTCAGACGAAAAGTGGGATTGGAAATTGGGAATGGGGTACGAGATCTGCTGCACGCAGCTTGGTTCGGCCCTGCCGCGCACGGTCCACGCACGCCTTCACACGTGGGGAACTGACCATACCATGGCCCATGCCGACCAGGGCCCCCAGGAGGCCAGCGAAATCGCCCCAAATCTCGCGACGGGGTGATAATCTGAAGCTCCCTCCCCGAATAGTCGGCGGCGCGCCCAGGGGGAAGGCCTTCTCAGAAGGCTCAGAAGGCCTCCAGCCTTCGGAGAAGTTTTCAAAGTCTTCTCCGAAACCCCGTCGCCTTTGAGAAGAACTGCCCCCTCTCACTTCCCCTCTCGGCGCGCCGCCGAAATAGATTGCTGCCACGTCTTAAATCACTAAACAGCAGTCCCGCGGGACCCCCGCAAGGAAGGTCGTGGTGGCGGGACGCCGTAAATGCACACGCCTTGCGTCGCCCGTGGCCGATCCCCCCGGCTCGAAGGGCCAGGCCAGGCCCAGGCGTGTGCGGGGGGTCCACGGTGCAGTGTCCATTTCGGTCCGATCGATCCAATTCGATGTGGACCGAAGATCAGAAAGTTACAGAAGCATGCATTTTCGGAGGTCCGCGCGGATGTTTGGGATCGACGCCATGCACCCTTGGCGACGCCTCCGGCGCCGCTCCTGCCACGCTCCGCGTGCCAGGGAGGGGAGTCCAGTGCCGATCCAAGAAATTCACGAGGATCTCTGAAAGTGTGTGTTTACGCCGTGTTCTATTCCAATCGATGCTGGATGGCACGATACGATCGGATTCCGATCTGACGATCCGATGTGGCCCGATGGTTGCACAGCTTTGCTGTGCATCTTGGCGCGGCCGATCCGACTCAGTTCCGACTTCGTGGCCGGTCGGCCCGATCCGACGCACGCTCCGATCAGGTCCGTTTTCCAGATTCGATGCAGATTGGTCGCGCAGTGAAGATTTAAGACAGATGTGTGTGGCGCTAAGTCGAGAACCCCTCTTTGGAAAGAAAACACCATCCACTAAATCAAATACACGCGTCGGTGAGGCGAGAACACCAATTTAATAACGACTCGTGAGAGCCACATTTTGAAGATAGCATCACCTCCAAACTGTTGCAAAATTGTACGACGACTGCGAAGCGCTAAGGCGAAAGCTACGTTTTGAGCATTGCCCCACCTCGCTAAGTGGATATGTTATGTATTGTCTTGGTTCGTCGGTGAGCTGGGCGGGGTAGGCCATCCAATTATGAGAGTTGAAGGTTCCAGTGCCGACAACGGCCCAGCCATGTATCCGATTGCCTAGGACAATGCTTCACAAATGGTGAGCACACATATCCCTTATTGATTGTGGCAGATCCCCGCCGTCGCCTGTGGCACATGTGCGGCATTACTGACGGGAGAAAGCGTCTATGCTTCAGGTAAGATCCCGAGATGTTGAAGCGAGGTCAAGGTTGTTTCTGTCGAAATCCTCATCGTAGTTGAAGTTGCATGTCGATAGTGGTTTGGCTTTGGCACTGTGAGTTTTTGTCGAGGTGTTCTGAATGTCAGTCGGAACGCGTCTCGGAGCACTACGGAACTATATGCGCGTCAATGTGTTGGCGGTCGGCGCGGGGGGTTCGACGGCCCGAGAGGGGATATTTCTTGGACGTGGCCGCAGGCTAGTGTGGCGTGGCACGTGGGGTCCGAGAGTCTTGAGGGGGGTCGAGGGGTGAAACGGGAGAAACGTAGGTTAAGCAGTGTTCTTAGGGGGAAGCGGGATAAACGAGGAGCATGCGTCGTAACCGTTCGCCGTCGTATCATTTTGCATTTGGAATATTTGTGTTTCGGTTGGAGGAATGGGTTCCAGGTCAGGCGCGGTAATTGGCGGAAGCGGGAAGGGGTACGATTCTTCTTTGCTTGGGGAGATGCTTTTCAGTTGCGCAGGATTTATGTCCATGACAGGGTACCCCAGGGATCTGACAACGATAATCAGAGGTATCGGAGCGACGTTGTCATTGGAATCCATTATGCGGGAATTTATCCGAATTGGGCGGTAGGTTCCGAATCAAAGACCAAAGATTGGATCACAGACCACGCGCACCGAATCACAGACCGCGCGCGCCGAATCAACAGCTTAACATCGAATCACAGACCGCGCGCGATGAATCACAGGCCGCACGCACCGAAGCAGATACCAGGTATTGAATCGCAGACCGCGCACGACGGAATCGGAGACAAGGACACCAGAATCGGAGACCGTTTGGAAAAAAACGCAGTTTAGACCAGAGGTCTCTGCAACAGGGTCTGGCTTATTACCTGTAACAGTGTGTAACGCGACAAGCTGCACGACGACGAAGTGTCTCTGGATGTTTCAGTCTACAACGACGACCTGCACCTGCACGATGACGACATGTTCTGCAACATGTTCTGTGTACCACACCTCCCCGCCACATCTCGGGGACGCTCCCGGTACGGCTCCCCCGGGCGCTCCAGGGAGCCTCCACAGCGTTCCAGGAGGGCCCAAGACGACTCCCAGGAGCGCCCAGAATGCGAAAGGATGGTCCAAGACGCTCCCAAGCAGCCCAAGTCAGCCTTCCGACGACTCTCGAGGTTCCCAGGTGGCCTCCAAGAGACCCCAAGAGAGGTCCGAGAGGAGAGCCCGAAGAGGCCAAAATTGTAGGTTTTCATAGTTTTTGTTTCCATGTTTTTGGCTTCTCGCGTTTTCGAGCTTCCAACGGTCCAAGAGCGCCGAAGAGGCTCCCAAGACCGCCCCAAGACCACCCAAGAGACCCTCAGGACGGCACCAAGACTGGCCAAGAAGGCTCCAAGACTGCCGAAGAGGCCCCCCAACACACCTCCGATCCCTGAGAGCCCCCAAAAAGACCCCGACGAGGCTCCAAGAACAGCCCAAGAGAGCTGCGAGAGCCGTCCTGAGAGAGCCCAAAGAGGGTACAATCGTTGATTTCCCATGGTTTTTCTAATGTGTTTCGCCTTCTCACGTTTTCCCGCTTCCAACCCTCGAAGATCGAGGATTTTGAAAGGAGAGAAAGAAATTCCCAGAATTCCCTATTTGTTTCCAAACCCTCCTGTGTTGGGCACTCGTTTTGAATAGAGCAGTGTGGTCGCCCCGTCCTTCCTTCTCCTCCCCTCTCCTCCCCTCCTCCTTCTCTCCTGTTTCCGGTGTTCCCTTCTCCTCTTCCTTCGTGCCGTCGGGCTGCGATCTGCGCAATTGTCGCCATTGTCGTGGGCTCCTGGAAGGCCCAGCGGAGGTAGGTCCCGCGCGGATCACTTCGGTACCTCGCCGCCCCTTGGGGGGCTTGCGATCTGCGTAATTGTCGCCACTTCCGTAGGCTGCTGGGACGCCCAGCGGAGGTAGGTCCCACGCGGATCACCTCGCCGCCCCCTGGGGGGCTTGCGATCTGCGCAATTGTCGCCACTTTCGTCGGCTCCTGGGAGTCCCAGCGGAGGTGGGTCCCACGCGGATTACCTCGGTACCTCGCCGCCCCCTGGGGGCTTGCGATCTGCGCAATTGTCGCCACTTTCGTGGGCTCTTGGGAGGCCCAGCGGAGGTACGTCCCACGCAGATCACCTCGGTACCTCGCCGCCCCCTTGGGAGGCTTGCGATCTGCGCAATTGTCGCCGTTTTCGTCGGCTCATGGGAGGCCCAGCGGAGGTGGGTCCCACGCGGATCACCTCGGTACCTAGCCGCCCCTTCGGGGAGCTTGCGATCTGCGCAATTGTCGCCATTTCCGTGGGTTCCTGGGAGTCCCAGCGGAGGTACGTCATACGCGGATCACCTCGGTACCTCGCCACCCTTGGGGGGCTTGCGATTTGCGCAATTGTCGCCACTTTCGTGGGCTCCTGGGAGGCCCAGCGGAGGTGGGTCCCACGCGGATCACCTCGGTACCTCGCCGCCGCTTTGGGGGGCTTGCGTTCTGCGCAACCGTCGCCACTTTCGTGGGCTCCTGGGAGGCCTAGCGGAGCTACGTCATACGCGGATCACCACGATACTTCGCCGCCCCCTGGGGGAGCTGCGATCTGCGCAATTGTCGCCACTTTCGTGGGCTCCTGGGAGGCCCAGCGGAGGTACGTCATACGCGGATCACCTCGGTACCTAGCCGCCCCCCTTGGGGCGCCTGCGATATGCGCAATTGTCGCCACTTTCGTGGGCTCCTGGGAGGCCCAGCGGAGGTACGTCATACGCGGATCACCTCGATACTTCGCCGCCCCTTGGGAGGCTTGCGATCTGCGCAACTGTCGCCACTTTCGTGGGCTCCTGGGAGGCCCAGCGGAGGTGGGTCCCACGCGGATCACCTCGGTACCTCGCCGCCCCTTTGGGGGGCTTGCGTTCTGCGCAACCGTCGCCACTTTCGTGGGCTCCTGGGAGGCTTAGCGGAGCTACGTCATACGCGGATCACCACGATACCTCGCCGCC
Organism: Prorocentrum cordatum; assembly: GCA_963575745.1. Classification (NCBI taxonomy): domain Eukaryota; class Dinophyceae; order Prorocentrales; family Prorocentraceae; genus Prorocentrum; species Prorocentrum cordatum. The sequence continues at coordinate 170,505 of CAUYUJ010016959.1, forward strand.
CCCTGGGGGAGCTGCGATCTGCGCAATTGTCGCCATTTTCGTGGGCTCCTGGGAGGCCCAGCGGAGGTACGTCATACGCGGATCACCTCGGTACCTAGCCGCCCCCCTTGGGGCGCCTGCGATATGCTCAATTGTCGCCACTTTCGTGGGCTCCTGGGAGTCCCAGCGGAGGTACGTCATACGCGGATCACCTCGGTACCTCGCCGCCCCTTTAGGGGTTTGCGATCTGCGCAATTGTCGCCACTTTCGTGGGCTCCTGGGAGGCCCAGCGGAGGTGGGTCCCACGCGGATCACCTCGGTACCTCGCCGCCCCTTTGGGGAGCTTGCGATTTGCGCAGCTGACGCCACTTTCGTGGGCTCCTGGGAGGCCCAGCGGAGGTGGGTCCCACGCGGATTACTTCGGTCTTTCGCCGCCCCCTGGGGGGCTTGCGCAGCTGACGCCACTTTCGTGGGCTCCTGGGAGGCCCAGCGGAGGTGCGTCATACGCGGATCACCACGGGACTTCTTGCTGCGCTTTTCTGAAAGCATTGTTGGGTGTTCTTTCTGCGCTCTGCGGGTCCTTCAGAATGTCAGTTAGCATTGGGTGGTCCTGAATAGAATTGCCACATGTAGAGAAAGGGTTGGGTACGTCACAGGGTAATTTCAAAGTGGGACTCCTATTCGGAGATCCCACGCATTCCCTGACATCTGGCCGGCACCGCGCCTCCCAGCTTCCCGGGGGGCCCCCAAGACGCCCAAGGACAGCCCAAGACGACCCCAAGGAGCCCCCAGAATGTAAAGCACTGCCCAACACGCTCCCGCGCAGCCCGAGACACCCGTCCGACGGCTCTCCAGGCCTTCAGGAGGCCTCCAGAACCCCCAGGGGGTCTGGAAGATCACACACACCCCTGAGACGCCCGGCTAACAAAACACGCGAGACAGACAAAAAACAGCACGCAACAGCGCCGAGGAATTAGAAACAAATTAAAATCCCAAAGCTCCTTATTTGTGTCCCAACCCTCCTGTGTTGGGTACTCGTTTTGAATAGAGCAGTGTGGTCGCCCCGTCCTTCCTTCCTTCTCCTCCCCTTTCCTCCCCTCCTCCTCCTCACCCGTTTCCAGTGTTCCTTTCTCCTCTTCTCTCGTGCCGCCGTCCGGCTGCGATCTGCGCAATTGTCGCCACTTTCGTGGGCTCCTGGGAGGCCCAGCGGAGGTGGGTCCCACGCGGATCACATCGGTACCTCGCCGCCCCCTGGGGGGCTTGCGATCTGCGCAATTGTCGCCACTTTCGTGGGCTTTTGGGAGGCCCAGCGGAAGTGGGTCCCACGCGGATCACTTTGGTACCTCGCCGCCCCTTGGGGGGCTTGTGATCTGCGCAAGTGTCGCCACTTCCGTGGGCTCCTGGTAGGCCCAGCGGAGGTAGGTCCCACGCGGATCACCTCGGTACCTCGCCGCCCTTTTAGGGGCTTGCGTTCTGCGCAATTGTCGCCACGTTCGTGGGCTCCTGGGAGGCCCAGCGGAGGTGGGTCCCACGCGGATCACATCGGTACCTCGCCGCCCCTTTGGGTGGCTTGCGATCTGCGCAATTGTCGCCACTTTCGTCGGCTCCTGGGAGGCCCAGCGGAGGTGGATCCCACGCGGATCACCTCGGTACCTCGCCGCCCCCTGGGGCGCCTGCAATTTGCGCAATTGTCGCCACTTTCGTGGGCTCCTGGGAGGCCCAGCGGAGGTGGGTCCCACGCGGATCACCTCGGTACCTCGCCGCCCCCTGGGGGGCTTGCGATCTGCGCAATTGTCGCCATTTTCGTGGGCTCCTGGGAGGCCCAGCGGAGGTGGGTCCCACGCGGATCACTTCGGTACCTCGCCGCCTCCTGGGGCGCTTGCGATCTGCGCAATTGTCGCCATTTCCGTGGGCTCCTGGGAGGCCCAGCGGAGGTGGGTCCTACGCGGATCACTTCGGTACCTCGCCGCCCCTTTGGGGGGCTTGCGATCTGCCCAATTGTCGCCACTTTCGTGCCCGGGACCGTCAAACATTCAGGGCGAAAATTCGAGCCTATGGAAGTTGTCCAGACCTCGTGGCCACTCCAGGGACCCCGCATTGAAAAATTCACGACATCGGAACTCTTGGTCAGGATGACAAGCCGGTCCCTTTGAAGGGGCCAGATTTCGAGGAGCCGACGTATAGCAACAAAAATCACGGCGCTGGAAGATCGGGCATCCCTCCTTTCTCTCACCCCTCCCCCAGAACCCCTCGCGTCACCAAAGGATCACGACGGGAGGTTTGCGGTGCCGTTTGCGGCCACCGGTGGCCCTCAGCCGGCTCCGGGACCATCAAAAAACGAGGATACAAAACTGGTCCCAGGGAGCCGACGTAGCAAGAAACAAAAAAAATTACGTCGGGTGATCGGGCATCCCTCTCTCCTTTTCTCCCCTCCCCCCAGACCTCTCCCGTCGTGAGAAAACACGACGAGAGGGGTTCTCGGCCGTTTTCGGCACGGGCCCGGGCTTAGAGCGCGCATGGGAGGACCGGGGCCTCCGAGACCGCTCCCAGAGCACCTTGGAGAGGCTGTGGAGCACCCAGATTGCCCCAGATAGCTCCAAGACGCTCCCAGAAGCCCCTGGGGCACTTCGACAAGCCCCTCCAAGACAGCCCAGATAGCCCCAACGTGGCCCTAGATGGGCTCCAGACCGCAAATACACAGCCTGAGAGGCCTGCAAGAGGCCTCAAGAGAGCTCCCTGAGGCGTCCCGAGAGAGCGGGTGTGTCTTTCGGTTTCTCGCTTTTCGACCTTCCGACACTCCTTAAGACGGCCGACGACGCTCCCAAGACCGCCTCAAGACCGCCGAAGAGGCCCCCAACAGAGCCCCTAGACGGCCCCAGGGAGCCCGAGAATTGTCCAGGAGGAGCCCCGGACTGCCCACGAGAGCTCCAGGACATGCCCAAGCTGGGCCACAGAGCTGGAGGAGGAGGCTCCAAGGCGCTCCAAGACGGCCCAAATTGTCCCAACGTGGCCCCAGAGGAGCTCAAGACGGCCAATACACAGCCCAAGAGGCCTCCAAGAGGCCCCAAGAGAGCTCCGAGAGGCGTCCCGAGAGCCCGAAGAGGCCCACATCCTCAATTTCTGGTAGATATTTTCCAATGTTGTTCGCGTTCTCGCGTTCTCGAGCTTCCAACGCACCAAGACGGCCCGAAGATCGCCCCAAAACCGCCGAAGAGGCCACAAAAAGAGACCCCAGACGGCCCTGGAGAGCCTGAAGACTGCCCAAGAGCAACCCCAGATTGCCCAGGAGAATCCCAGGAGAGCGGGAGCGGGAGGCCCCAAGGCGCTCCAGGACGGCCCAGATGATTCCAACGTGGTCCCAGAGGAGTTCAAGAAGGCAAACACATATCCCAAGAGACCTCCAAGAGGGCCCAAGAGAGCTCCGAGAGACGTCCCGCGAGAGCCCAAAGAGGCCCAGATCGTTGATTTGCATTGGTTTATTCAATGTTTTTCGCTTTCTCGCGTTCTCGGGCTTCCCATGCCCGAAGACGGCCGAAGACGCTCCCACGACCGCCACAAGATCGTCGAGAAGGCACCCAAAAGACCCCAAGACGGCCCCAGGGAGCCCGAAAATTCCCCAGGAGGAGCCCCGGACTTCCCACGAGAGCTCCAGGACAGGCCCAAGGTGGGCCACAGAGCGGGAGCGGGAGGCCCCAAGGCGCTCCAAGACGGACCAGATGGCCCAGGCCTCCCCCCTCCGTCCTTCCTTCTCTCCCGCCCCTTCTCCTTGCCTCCATACCCTCCTCTCTCCCCTTCTTCTCCTCACCCCTCAGCTTTCGTGTTCCTCCTCCCTCTCCTGGGACGGCTCCGCCAGAACGCCAGACAGGCCCCGCCACAGCGAGCGGGGCATCACTATACTACCCTATAATTTCACAAGTCGCTTTGCCCCTCCCACCCCTCAAGGGCGGCCCCGGCAGAGCGAGAGGGGTGTTGTTATACCATATGCAGTCCCTATACTGTCTTGCTCCTCCCACCGCACCCGAGGTAGCCCCGTCAGAACGCGCGGGGTGTGGCTATACCATAATTGTACTCAGCTTTCGTGTTCCTCGCTCCCCTCCTGTGCAAGCCCCGCCAGAGCGCCGAGCGCCAGGGACCCCCCGCCAGAGCGAGCAGGGCATCCCTACACCATGGTATTTCACGCGGTGCTTGCTCCGCCCACCCTTGCGGGGGGGGAAGAGGGGGGGGCGACCCACGGCAGCGTCCGAGGTGGCCCAAGATGGCTCCAAGAGGGCTTCCGAGAGCGCAAGACGGCCTCCAAGATGGCCCAAGATAGCGGTAGATGGGTCCAAAAAAGCTTCCGACACGCGTCCAAGGGGTCTCAAGATGGCCCCAAGACGGTTTCAAGTGTTGTCCGAAGCCTCCGAGGACCCCCCCCCAGAGGCCAACATCTTTCAAAATTCTGAGGCACATTATTGTGTTTTGCCTTCTCGTTCTTTCGCCTCCGACGGGCTCTCGAGGCCTCAAGATGGCCCCAAAACGGCGCAAGGTAACCCCAAGAGGGGCTCAAGAGGGCCCCGAGGCGGCCCCAAGAGCGCTCCGCGAGCGGCCCGAGAGGGCCCCAAGACTGCATGTGTGAGCCTCCGAGGGGGCGATGGGAATTGGAAGCCCCCATTTTGTTTTAGCGAAAGGGCCCAAGACAGCCCCGAGAGGCCCCTCAGGCATCCCACAAGAGCCCCAAGAAGGCCCCTCCGACCCCCCAAATGAGCCCCAAGAGGGCCCTACGACGCCCCCAAAAGAGCCCCAAGAGGGCTCCAAGAACGCCCTAGGAGGCCCGCTCCAGGAGGGCCCCAAGAGAACCCCAAGAGAACCCCAAGAGAGCCCCAAGATGGCTCAAAGTTTCGAAACGCACGCGAGCTCAAGATGCAAATCAGCGCAACAGCCATTGCGAGTCATCGAAACACCCCTCGCCCCTCATCTAAGCACCATCGTAGCTCGCACTGAATTCCATCTTAAACTTCAATGCGGGAAGCTTTGTGACCCTTGTTTTTCCGAAGACGGCTGCGCAACTACATGCGCAATGCCGCCCCTGATTCGCCTACTCCCGTGCTGATCGTCTTTGGATGGGCTGGCGGGGATACTTTTTGTCAGCGACCGCAGGCGAGAGCGCCAGCAGCGAGTCGAGCCAGAGCGGGCCGCGCAAAGACGAATTAACCTAAAGCCGATGGGCCTGAGCTTCACGCGGCACTTCGGCGGGCAGGCCAGCGAGTGGAGGGGTGTTGGCTCCGGCTGCCAGGGTAGTTGCACTGCCATGGGTTGCACGCATGCAACGAGCTGCAGAGGGGCCGACTGCCAGGGGGGCCGACTGCCAGGGTCTGCAAGATGTTGAATTGGATGCAAAGGGTGAGCACCCGAGGGACTGCGAGTTGGCGGGGATGTTTTTTTTGGTCGCGGCCACCAGCGAGCGCACAAGCGGCGAGAGAAGTTGTCCGGGCCGACGGGCAAACCGAATTAGCTACAAGACGCGCCGCAGACCGGCCGGCCCACTCACCAAGCAGCAGCGGGGTTGGGCGGGAGGCAGACAGCTGGGGGCATCCAGGGAAGTTCGGGCACGTGCAGACTGACAAAATGCCTAGAAATTCGGTGCATGCCGTGAGACATAACCCACACAGACGATGGGGGGACGTGCACGAAGGAGTGGTGTCCATCATGCTGGGCGGGCGTTCAGGCGAGAAGAACGATGGGCGAGTCGCCAGTGGGGCGCCAGGCCCAGGGCCGTCCCAGCGGCGTGTGCGGGCTAGGAAATCTGAGCTGCCGAGGGACGTCGAAAACCTGCCTGAAGAGGGGGATGAGTCCAGGGTGCTGTTGCGACTGCAGAAGGCTAAACCACTCCGGCGCGACCACAGTACCCAAGGGGCCATCGTCCCATGCCCGAGGGAGGCCCAGACGTCAGAGGGCCGGCCCCTCCAACAACGGCGCAGAGCCGACGCCAGATGGACAGTAGGAGAAAGCCAGGTGGGCGTGGTGAACATCGCCAGCGAGGCAGGGGGATCCAGGGAGGGCGCTACGTGAGGCCAAGAGCTGGCGGGGATACGCGAAGCGTCAAGAATTCAGCAGCTTCGCCCTTCCGTTTGCAATCGCAATCAAAAGCGTATTGATATAATTCCGCAATTCCGAGTGGTGCACCTAAGCAGCGATCTAAACAACGATCTTTCATGGAATTGAACACGGAATTTCATATTTGATGGTTTTTCCACCGCAGAACAGCAGCGACAATGAAAAGGAATGGCGCCTAATGCCAGCGAGCCGACGGGGTCGCTCAGCAGCGTCCAAGGAGGAGGAATGAGAGTAGGGCGAGGAGGGGGGGGGGGAAAGCAAGGCGCCCGCGACCGCGCCGCCAGCCCCGTCGGTCCGTCGAGCGAACATTTGATGGCTGAGGTCCCACTCCCTCCCCGAGCGTCGAGCTGGCTCACCCCGCGGTCCACCATGGTTGGCACTAGGGCAGTCTGGTCCACCATCGAAATCACTGTGGCCCAGCGGGCGCGTTCTGAAGGGGACGCGGTTCAGAGCGACCCTTGGCGAAAATTGTTTATCCGATGCATCTGGCGCTAAAGCATGGAACCGCCCTTCCGTTTCCATCGCCGCAACGACTAAGTGCAGCGTTGGGTTGTCAATGAGTTCCGTGTAAATAGATGTGTTGCTCTTGTCCGCTCGGGCCGGAACAATCCCCGGCGCTAGCTCTGCGCATTCCCATGGGGTGCCATTGCTTGCAGTGGGGGCTATGGTGGCGTCGATCGCTAGTGGAACGTGTTTTGTCACTATTGGCCCGACTGCGATTTTTTCCATATGCCTGGCCATCCGCCAGATCAATGTGTAGCACTGCAATATCACGTTAGTAAGCACTCTCACGAAACCCGTTTCTCGCGTGATTCGCACCTGCATACGTTCGATAGGAGCACTGGGTCGTTGCAATCGGCTTGGGCGCGGGCACGGTGCTGCACGCGTGGCCCCCCAGGGTGCCTAAGTGGCATTGGCGCATCCAGCGCCGACAAGTTTCCACGCCAACTATCTGTTTCCAACTCCATACCTACATATCTGTTTCCGTGGGGGCCTTCGTTGTCACCTGTTGTTGTCTGGAGAGGTAGAGGAGGACCAAAAACGCCAGATCTGATGATATCGGCATCCACGCCTTTTCCGATGCCTACGTTGGCGCCGACGTACGTTCCAACGAGCGCGCATACGCTAGCACACCGACTTTGGTACCCACGCCAATGCCGACACCAATGCCCACGCCTACGATATCACCGACGATAGTACCAACGTGAACACGAATATCCAGACCCCAAGGGTGCGCAGATTCCATGTCCGTACCAACTTGGTTGCCAACAGTCCACATATTCGTGCCCCAGCGACGACACTTTTGGAAATTACGGCACTGGAACCGACGATTGTTAAACCATTTGGAAATAATCTACAACATCAACAACGACCGTGGTATTTTCTTGTAGCAGGCTTGTATCCAGCATTTGCAAAATCGGGAAATGCCATCTTGCAACGCTTGTATCTCATGCCGCGCGCAGTGCCTATAATATTCCGGATCGCATTTGGATGTGGAATCTGGGATTTGCAAGGTGTTGCGTAATACATATTCTCCTAGTGCGACCCTACCTAGGAGTTGGAGCATGCAGGAAAGCAACATCTACATCTACAGCTACATGTTCATCTACACCTGCATCTACATCTACATCATCATCAACAGCGAGATTCACATCTACATCTACACGTACATCTACATGTACATCTACATCTACACCTACATCCACATCTACATTTACACCAACATATACATCTACATGTTCGCATTGGTTTTGCTTTTACTTTGCATTGCCTTTGCTGTTGCTCTTGCCTTTGACTGTGCCTTGCTATGCTGTGCTCTGCTGTGCTCTGTTATGCTATGCTGCGCTGTGCTACGCTAAGCAATGCAGAGGGAACCGCGGGGGGATCCTGGGGGAACCGCCCGGGGCGTTTTCCATTGCCCAGCCTTTTGAGCCAACACGGCAAGAATTTTTCTGGGCAGAGGCCAGATAGGGAACTGTGGAATAAAATTATTAAGTTCGGACCCGTTTTGGCTCCATGTTTTATATCCGTAAGGGCTTCGCCCCCTGCCGCCGGCCCCCTCTCTCGGAGAATGGGCCATGCAAGAGCTAAGTCATGAGGCTTTGGCGCTGTCGTGAAGCAGTATCGAAACTTCATGCGAAGCCGATTCGCAATCAGCAAAACCAATTGATCACAAGAGGTTGGTTAGCATATTTGGCGATTGGTAAGACGTGTATGGTTTACGGGCTTGGTTACCACACCTTGCGATTAAAGGGCCGAGAAGGTTCTCGCAGTTTGGGTTCCCACGCCTTGCGATGGATGTGCGTGAAGGGTGGCACCGAATTTCAGAAATATGGCAAATCCTTTGTGTTTTTGGACCCTGACCCCGCGGATCTGCGTGAGGGGTGGCGCCGAATTTCAGAAATGTGGCAAATCCTTTATGGTTTTGGACCCTGACCCCGCGGATCTGCGTGAGGGGTGGCACCGAATTTCAGAAATGTGGCAAATCCCTTATGGTTTTGGACCTTGACCCCGCGGATCTGCGTGAGTGGTGGCACCGAATTTCAGAAATATGGCAAATCCCATGTGTTTTTGGACCCTGACCCGGCGGATCTGCGTGAGGGGTGGGGCCGAATTTTAGAAATGTGGCAAATTGTATTTTTTTGACCCTGACCCCGCGGATCTGCGTGAGAGGCGGCACCGAATTTCAGAAATGTAGTATTTTTTTTAGGTTTTTGAACCCTGACCCCGCGGATCTGCGTAAGGGGCGGGATCGAATTTCAGAAATGTGGCAAATCCCTTGTGTTTTTAGACCTTGACCCCGCGGATTTGCGTGAGGGGTGTCGATTTCGAGCCCCCAGCAATTCAGACAACGCAACGCGCCCAGGGAACGCTAAAAAGCCACTTTGGGTCTCCTTGCCCCTCTCGCGCGGTGAATCATCTAATTACAGCAACCAGCAATGAGTCAACTAGTTACAGTAATCAGCAAGAAGCAGAACTGTAACACTGGAAACTACAACCTACGACTGGTACAGGAAACTGCGAATCACGGGCCTACAGCTTGGTGGCCTCACAAGGGGGCCGGCGGATAATATGGATACAATTTACGGTCAAACCGTTGGTTTTTGTTTCCATTGAGCGGCGGACAATGACAATTTTTCACATGGCATTACGGTTCAAAAACGATTTCAACACGGAGGTGCTGAAAGCAAAATACGGCCGACGCAATTTGGTTCCACGCTAAATTGAAGTACGATCCACGGTATAATTTTGGGCACGCCGCGTGATCAACGCCGCGCACTCGCACGCTATTCAATTTGGTTTTGCACCTTGCCTTATTACAAATCCACGCCCACCTACCTCTCAGAGCAGAGATTACCGAAAATTCAACGATATGCATGTGGCGTGTGACCCGGGAGAAGTACACCATGTATTGGAATTTACACGACACGTGCTCCATGATATTTGCTTTGCTGATGCCAATGTGGGCAAACTTCCATTGCGGGGAAATACGGTGCGGCACCAACGGGACTCGCAACTGAACAACGGGACTCGCAATTGAACAACGCGATTCGCAATTGGAACAACGGGACTCGCAACTGGCAACAACGGGATCCGCAACTGGCAACAACGGGACTTGCAACTGGCAACAACGGGACGCGCAATTGGCAACAACGGGTCTTGCAACTGGCAACAACGGGACTCGCAATTGGCAACAACGGGATTCGCAACTGGCAACAACGGAACTCGCAACTGCAACTAGCACGGGATTCGTAAGTAGCAGCACCAGGATTCGCAATTGGCAGGCTTGCAATTGGCAGCAAGGGAAGACTTGCAACTGGCAGCAACGGACGGACAAACGAAAGAATTGTAGAGACGTGCGGCTTCTGCAGGACACTCCGTTGAAGCGGGAAAGTCGATAAAAGAAAAAGAGTTTGGGTTAGGCGGGGGAACCGGCCCACCAATTCAGCGGAAGATCCGGCTTATGCGGGAGAACCGGTTTAAGCAGGATAACCGGCTTAAGCAGGAGAGCCGAGAGAGTTGGCTTCCAAAAAAAAACTAGGTTTGGTGGGAGAGGTTGCTTTAACAAAAAACTGCGTTCAAATGGGACGGAAAGCTTAAAAACGAAACCGAAAGAAGAGAAAAAAAAAAAAAAGGAGAAACCGGTTTAAGCAGGATAACCGGCTTAAGCAGGAGAGCCGAGAGAGTTGGCTTCCAAAAAAAAACTAGGTTTGGTGGGAGAGGTTGCTTTAACAAAAAACTGCGTTCAAATGGGACGGAAAGCTTAAAAACGAAACCGAAAGACGAAACCGTTTTTCAAATCTAGAGCTTAATTTTGTGGGAAAGCCGGTTTGGTGAGTAGGCCTTAGCAGGACATACAAAATGGTGAGATATGTCGGGTATTCGTTTATGGATTAGCGGTGAAATCCGGCTTTGTTTTATTTGTATTGCATTGATTTTGTATTCGCCCGGATTGTCGTAATATATCTTTCTGTCGATTGCGTAATCGTAAAACATTGCCGTAACCATACGGGGAAGCTTATAATATTCCCGACATTTTTCCGCATTTTTTTCAAGGCATAATAATTATTCTGTTTGTCATATGCGGGTTTCCTGCAGCCAATAGAACGGCACTACATTTCCGATTTGCCGATGACAACGAAATTTCATGGCGACGACCTGCTCGACGATAACGAAATTTCTTCGGCCGACCTCTTGCATGTGATCCTTCCTCCTCTTCACCCTGCATTTCTCATTCGGACCTCACGGAGCATTTATGTCCACTTCAAACGGCCGTGCTGAATTTCCCAAAGGCAGCAAGTCAGAACGCGGCCGCGGTCGCGCTCTTTCCCGCCCGGCAGCTGTAAAGGGAAGTCTCTGTGCATTCGAGGACCTGCTAGGCGATGGCAAAATTTTCCCGTGGCCTTGTTCGACCTCCTCCTCTTTTGCTCTTCTTCTTCGTCCTTCTCTTCTTCATGCTCATCTCCCTCTCTCGTTTTCATTTTCGCTCCTCGATCTTTTTCCTTTTCTCTTTCTTTCCCCAAAATGAAAGTTTGCCTCTGTAGGGCTCCAAGCGAATCTATACAACAGGGTAAGCACCGTCGTGGATTTCGGTGACCGGGTCCGGGAACCCAAATGTCAGATTCCAAAATGGGAGGAATGGGAGAGAACCGGAATAAGAAGAGAAATGCGGAAACATCGGAAAAAGATATCGGTATGGGAGCAAACCGGAATGAGAGGGAATCGGAATAGGAGGGAGAGAACTGGAATGGAAGGAATGGGAAAGAACTGGAATAAGAAGAGAAATGGGAGGGAATCGGAAAAAAATATCGGAATGCAAGCAAACCATAATGGCAGGGAGCCGGAATAAGAGGGAGAGAACCGGAATGGGGGGAATTGAAAAAAACCGGAATAAAAAGAGAAATGCGAAAGAATCGGGGAAAGATATCGGAATGGGGGACCAAACCAGAATGGGAGGGAACCGGAGGGAGAGGACTGGAATGGGAGAGAACCGGAATAAGAAGAGAAATGGGAGGGAATCGGAAAAAGATATCGGAATGGGAGCAAACCAGAATGGGAAGGAACCTGAATAAGTAGGAGAGAGCCGGAAATGGAGGAATGGGAGATGGAGGAAGGTCCCCTGCATCTTTCCTCGTCCTCCTTTGTTTTCTCATTGCAAGCGTCCTTCTGCCTCCTCATTACCGGCCTACTTCTGCCTCCTCGTTACGAACCTCCCTCTGCCTCCTCGTTACGAACCTCCCTCTGCCTCCTCCTCATCCTCAGCCTCCTCTTCGAAGTCCCGCCTCTCGCGGATGCTGTTCGCCCGGTTCGCCGGGCTTCGTCTCGCTGGGCTTCCTTTCGCCGGGGTCGCTTTCGCCAAGTTTCGACTCGCTGGGTTTCGTTCTCGGGGATGCGCATGTTTTTGCGAGTATCGTTTTCTAGATGCGAGCCCCGTTGTTGCCAGTTGCCGGTCGCGTTGTTGCCAGTTGCGAGTCCCGTTGTTGCCAGTTGCGAGTCCCGTTGTTGCCAGTTGCGAGTCCCATTGTTGCCAGTTGCAAGTCTCGTTGTTGCCAGTTGCGAGTCCCGTTGTTGCCAGTTGCGAGTCCCGTTGTTGAGTTGCGAGTCCCGTTGTTCCAGTTGCGAGTCCCGTTGTTCAGTTGCGAGTCCCAACCGTGCCCCGCCGATTTGATTGCAGATAGGCCCGACACGCGGAAGTCGGACTGACTAGAGGAAGAGCGAGGCATTAAGGTTTTGGGTTATCCCGTCGGCATTGATGCCTGGAGAGAGGGAGAAACTGCATGGTTGGTGCTTTATTTCTGCGCGACCCCACGTATGAAACATTTAATTCGTTCTCTACCGTTTGTCCGGGTTCGCGGAGTCGGAGATGCCTATGATGCAAATATACTGCGTAAATTCAAAACGATTTTCCGCATATCAGAACAGATGCAATGCAACATGGAATTGCGTAGGATTGCCTAACAACCCGCTCCGCTTCGGGGGTTTGGGGTTAAGGAGCTCTGCGCAGACAACTCTTGCGGCATAGTGAGCAAGTTGGGCAGATGCGTTACCTAGCCTCACTACCCGGTTCCAGCGTTTGTATAAATATCTGGAACACCTCCACGCGACAGCGGATGGAACATGTTTTTTTTGTTTTCCTCCCCGCAGCGCCCACACAACATCGCCAAAAGCCCGAACCGAAAACCGGTCTGGGGTGAAACAGCGGCTAAACAGCAGAGATCGGCAGCTCAACAGAGCGATAAAAGAGGAGGAGGAGGAGGGAGGAGGAGGAGGAGGAGGAGGAGGAGGAGGAGGAGGAGGAAAAAGGAAAAGGAGGAGGAGGGAAGAGGAGGAGGAGGAGGAGGAGGAGGAGGAGGAGGAAGAAGAAGAGGGGGAGGAGGAGGAGGAGAGGAGGAGGAGGAGAGGAGGAGGAGGAGAGCAGGAGGAGAAGAGGAGGAGGAGAAGAGGAGAAGAGGAGGAGGAGGAGAGGAGGAGGAGGAGGAGGAGGACCAGACAGCCTGAGGCAGAACGTCCCGATCTGTGGCCGCGATCATGCGGCTGCCTCCTTGGCCCGAATGCGCTCAGCCAGAGCCCGCAGCCGATCATTGTCGACCAAACGAGCCTTGCCTGCTGAGGCGGGGCCAGGAGGGGCCAGGAGCACCGACTTAGGCGGCGGCCTGCATGGTGCAACAGCATCATCACCCTCAGGATTCTTACGATAATGAGGATGGAGGCCCTTTCGAATGCGCTTGATGGCACCTTCTCCTGAGGTGCCAGGCTCTCCGAGACACAACTGGCCGAGCAAGTGGCAGCGTCTGCTGGTATACGCCCCACATCTGGTACAGAAAAAGAGTGGCTTGCGGGTCTCCTTTAGCACAGCAGAGCCCAATCGATGGCGCCTCTCTGTCTCAGCACCTTCGAGGCGTCTGAGAGCAGTAGGGGGCCCAGAACAACCGTTCGTAGGTCGGGCATCGCTATCGAAAGAGACCAGAAAACACCTGCTGCAACGAAAGACCCCTCCGTCCTCGAGCTCCTCCCATTCGTGCCAGTCTGGCGGTGTCTTCACCTTTGGGAGTCGGGCCGCGGGAGGGGGCCGAACACAATCTAACTTTGGAAAAAGCGGGAGCACCGCCCCGAACATTTTCGCACAGTCTAGTAAGAGCTTCACCCGCCTATCCAGCTCAGCCAGATCAGCAACTGACACTTGGGGGTGAGAGAGAGAGAGTGCATGCTTCGCCAATCGGTCGGCGTCGGCACTGCCCAGTGCAATCCTGCGCTCCTCTGGTGGGAGCTCTTGAATTACTTGTTCCGATCTGTGGGCTGGAGTGAAGAGCCTCGCCCGCGGCGTCGAAACCAAATGCCTGCTGCGCAGCCCTACGCACTCCCGCAAACATATGCTTGGGCCCGAGCTGGGCCGCATCCGCAGCATTGTGCAGACGGATGGCCCCTTTGCAATCACTGTGAAGGGTGCTCAAACCAGACGTGAACGCACAAACAGTGGCAAGACCAACATTTTCCGCAGCCTGGGGAGTTTGCGGGATCGTTGGCCAACTTGGGGCCATGAGTCGGGTCCTGATCTTGTACTCAGGACCTGGCTCCAGGAAGACCGCGGCAAAACTAGCTCGACGTAAATCTTTTATGATGCACTGCGTAGCCGAGCCGTGGAGGAGGAGGAGGAGGAGGAGGAGGAGGAGGAGGAGGAGGGGGAGGGAACGCCTGCTTGCCCACTACGCTAGGCAACTACCTCCAGCTCATCCACAGGGCAGGTAGGTTCCAATTGCGCGGTAGGGAAGCAAGCCGGCGCATTCGTAGAGCACTAATTGTGCCACTGATTTTTGGAGAGAGGCCCACAATATGCTCCACCATCGGTGTAGGAACCCCTTCATAGTGCCCCGTCGTATGCGCATTGGTAGGTCTCGGCAAAGTTAGCGCGCAAGTGCGGGCGCCAATGCTGTCGCCTGTTGTCCCCATCGTCCATGCATTTCGTACCCCAAGCATTGCAGGGGACCCAGACCTGAGCTGATCACTTCATGATAAGTTGAGTTAATCTGTTGTTCCGCGAACTCAAATAGTCTTCCTCCCCTGTTGCTTGTCCCCGCTCTGGGCCTTCCATTCCCAGCAATAGGAGAAACCACCGTGACGTCGCAGAATAAGGGCAGCCCGCGTGCAACGTTCAAGCAAGGGACGAGGAGGTCCAGGCGTCGGCTGTCGCCTTCAGGAACAAGTATGTGGGTACGTCCTAAAAGTCGTTCGACATTACGGTCGGGGATTAGCCCCCCCGTTTCAGTGAACACTTGACGCCAGGCTGAAACCATCCATGTGTGACGTGAGTTTAGCCTGGCATTATCATTATTCACCATCTTTGTATATCCATGCGGATCCCCGCCGTCACCAAGCACGCCTATGCCCAACCGTCGTCGCGCTGCGGAGGTCATGTGTGTGTTGTGTAACACAAGTTGATCCGTAGTGGGGCACACCGTGAGCCATGATCCCGCGTAAGCCCCCATGCATGACCACTCCCGGGCTTTGCCAGTCGTAGCTGCGTTACGTCGGGCCCCAGGCCCGCCTCCGAGAGTAGCCATAAGAGACTGGTAGGCAGCACGTTCCAGATCGCAAGACGCACGGCATTGCCACCCGTGGCTCCATTCCCCAAGCACCGTCGGTTCAGTAGGCAACTCAGGGGGTCGGCTTCCAGCGGCCAGCTCTTCCCAACTGGGCCGTGCTCCCCTCCCTGCCCTGTCGCATTGTCGTCCGGCTGCTTCTGCTGCTGCCACACGCGCAGGGTAGTTTCGCGAACTCGTGCGGCTGTGCGTCGCGAGGCGCGCGGAAATTGTTGAGGATGTCTTGTCCTATTGTTGGGAACCCAATGGTAAGACTGCGGAGGGAGACCGCCCAGCTCGCCCAGTATGCTGCCGGGGCAAGCCGTTGAGTCCCGAAGCCCCATGCCCGCCAAACGAATTGGGAGCTTAGCTTGTGCAACCCATGCGTCATACGAAACACCGTGTAACTGCGCATTCCATGCACTGGCCCCTGGGAGAGCGAACAGGAATCGGAAAGTATCGATGACATGAGTGTCGCGTGCGACTGCGGCAGTCACGGACTGGGCCGGCGCTGCGGTCCGCACGAGGTGGTTCAATCTCGGGACGCCGCAAAAGTACAGGAGGAGCCACGCGGACTGCAGAGATCGGAGCTGAGGTAAGATGTTCAGGAGCTTCGCCTTCTCTGCACTGGCAGGGCCTGGTGCGCGCGTCCGGACCTCTTCTATCCTGCCTTGGGAGTCGTGCCTGGCGTTGACGAGCGCCCTCCGTCCAGCGTCGGTGGGGGCGACTGGCTGTTCGTGGATAGCCCGTCCGCAGAAATGCGCGAGAAACGCGCCCTGGTGAGGCAGCGCGAACGCAGCGGGCGCCTCGAGCCGGAGGAGGAGGACAGCGACGGGCAGGAGAAGGAGGACGAGGAGGCGGAGGAGGAGGAAAAGGAGGAGGAAGAGGAGGAGAAGGAGGCAGATGAAAATGAAGACGGTCATGATGATGATGGCGATGGTGGCGGTGGCGATGAGGAGATCTTCATAAATGCACATTCACACAAGCAGGGGAACCGGAAGGGCGGCATGGCCAATAAATGACGGTATTTATTTGTCCTTTGTCGACTCAATGGCCCAAGAACGGCACCGCCCGGCCCAGGATGCCAAATGAAAGTGGCCGGCATCCTCAGAGGAGGAAGGAGAGGAGGAGGGGGGCGATGAATGGCCATCGAGCCTCCGTCCTAGCAAAAAGGCGACGAGCTGACCGACGTGCGTCGCATGGCCTGAGCCCTTGAGCCGAATTAAAGATCTAAAGCATTAGGTTAGAGTTAAAAATTAAGGATACGAGGAGGAGAAGCAAGATAAGGTGCCCCATGATGAGCACCCATGATGGTGTCCCATGATGAGCAGCCATGATGAGCAACTATGAGGAGCAACCTGCGGAACAAGGATGAGCAGCCGTGATGAACAGCCCTGATGGGCAACCATCATGGGCAACCGGCGGGACAATGATGATTTCACGATCGATCTCACTATCGATCTCACGATCGATCTCACTATCGATCCAACATTCGGTCTCACATTCGGTCTCACAATCGGTGCCACTATCGATCTCACCATCGATCTCATTATCAATCACTATGGATATCACATAATATCCCACTATCGATCTCACATTCGGTCTCACTATCGATCTCAATCGATATCGCAATCGATGTCACAATCGATCTCACATTCGGTTTCACTATCGATGTCATTATCGATCGCGCTATCGATCTCACGATCGATCTCACAATCGATCTCACGACAGGACACCGAGGGGCCACCGACGGAACAATGCGGGCTCGATCTTTCAATCGATCTCATAATCGGTCTCACTATCGATCTCACAGTCGATGTAACTATCGATCTCACAGTCGATCTAACGATCGATCTCACAATCGATCTCACTACCGATCGCACATTCGATCTCGCAATCGATCTCGCTTTCGGTGCCACTATCAATTTCACGATCGATCTCACTATCGATCCCACTTTCGATCTCACGATCGATCCCACATTCGGTCTCACATTCGGTATCATTATCGATCTCACTTTCGGTGTCACTATCAATTGCACGATCGATCTCGCGATCGATCCCACATTCGATCTCACGACAAGACAACGGCGGGCGACCGACGGGACAACGCGGGCTACCGCTTGACACGCGCTGGCGGGGGAAACATTTATATTGGCGAACCACTAGCGACAAACAGGACAACGGCGGGCAACCGACGGGGCAATGCAGGATGCCACTTGACACGCGCCGGCGGGGAACACATTTATATTGGCGAACCGCTTGCGACAGACAGGGCAACGGCGGGCGACCGACGGGGCAACGCAGGCCACCGCTTGACACGCGTCGGCGGGGGGAACATTTACGTTGGCGAACCGCTAGCGACAGACAGGACAACGGCGGGCAACCAAAGGGGCAATGCGGGCCACCGTTTGACACGCGCCGGCGGGGAACACATTTATGTTGGCGAACCACTAGCGACAGACAGGGCAACGGCGGGCAACCGACGGGGCAATGCGGGCCACCGCTTGACACGCGCCGGCGGGGAAAACATTGATGTCGGCGAACCACTGGCGACAGACAGGACAACGGCGGCAACCGACTGGGCAATGCAGGCCACCTCTTGACACGCGCCGGCGGGGGAAACATTTATGTTGTCGAACCATCAGCGACAGTAGAGTGAATTCCTCTCGCCCGCGCGCGCAACTTCGCCTCGCCATCGCGCGCGACACGAACGCGAAACCGAAACCGATTTCCCGGTGGGGGGTTCTCCGTTCCACTTCGATCTCACCCCCAAACCTCCGATGCAACGACGCATTGTGCGCCGACGACACTCTGCTTCTGAGCGCCAACAAATTCAAATTTCATTTTTTTTTTGACTTGGCGATTGAAATGGGCAGCCCATGTGGCCTTGATTTGAACTGGGACAAAACAGTTGTGATGCAGATCAACAGTAATGGTGCGATGTGCGATCCTCTGTCAAAGCCGCTCAAAACTGCACAACCAACAGTATACTTGGATGGGGGCTGTTACACAGCAGCGCCGCAAGTAAATTCGAAGTTACAGGGCGCCAGTGAGAAGCGAAACAGACGTTCTAAGCAATGGCGACGAATTGGAACCACACTGGTATCAGCAAACATCGTAAGCTTCGCCTCTTCGACGCCATCGTGGTCCCAAAACTTCTGTATAACTTGGAATATGTATGGCTATTGCAAGCAGACAGAAAAAATGATGGTGTTCAAGCGGCGTGCCTTGGCAAGGCCTTGAACATTCAATGCGTATATTATTCCAGAATTCCCAATGCAGATGTTCTATCTTCAGCGCAGGCACAGCTTCTCAGCGACACCTTACCCGAAAAAACAAGTTATGCCAAATAGCGGAGATGTCAGAAGGCAGCCCATTCAAACAATTGTGCGAGCCGGGGGAAGCCGCCCCCAGGAGATCAAACATTGCACGAAAAAGGGGCCGCCCGAAACTGCAATGGACAAATTGCGTATATTCATTGCTTGAGAAAGAACAACATGACTTGCAATATTTGCGATTGTACGTTGCATGGGGGAAATCATAATCATCCCGCCTCGTCCTCCTCCCCCTCCCCCCCTCCCCTTCGGCGCGCATTTGGCCTGTCAGTCGCGCGATCGCATGCGTGTGGCATGTTCTGCGCCGCCCTGCGCGCGTCTGGCGCGTCTGATTCGTTCTGCCGAGGCGCCGTGCCGTAGGTTGGCACATGGTTTCTGTTTGTCTGTCTCCCGCTGCCCCATTTGATTTTTGGGCCAACTCCCCCGGCCCGTTGCGATGCGAATGCCGTTTCGCAAACACGCGCTGATGGCCGTTCAAATGGAGCACGTCTGTTGGAGAGGACGGCACTCCTGCAGAATATTGGAAAGGCGGCGTCGGAGGGGGCCCGTTGACTCCATCGGCCATGCAGTTCGGCACCTAATGATTGCAAAAAGCCCAGCCCACTCGTAATCACCTCTGTGTAATTGTTGTTGTTTTCCCTTTCGGCCAGTTCGAGTAGGCGCCCTCCATTATTGTTCGCGCCTTTGCGCGGGGCCCCATTTCCCATGCGTCGCAGGGCCCCAAGCGGCACAGGGGTGTGAGTCCGGATCAGCACCCGCTTCATGTTGCGATCTGGTAAATAGATCCCGCCTCTACTAAGACTTCTTCCCATGCTGCAATAAGCGTCGCATGCCTGGCGTGCGTGCGCGAACCCAAGCAGCGCGTGGCCATGGGCATTTGGATCGTCGCATGCAATTGCAATGCCGAGTCTGCGTCGCACACCACACATCATAGTTTCATTTGTCACGGTAAGCATATCTGATGCAGGGCAAACAAGTAACCAAATTGTAGCAAAAATATCCCATGCAAAAGTAAATCCGCGTTTTTCCTGCTGACATTGCATTGCGTCGCACACTGGGTAAGCTTAAGGTCCTGGGCAGTGCAGTGCGGCGATGAGTTTCTCTAGAAGCGAGAGGAAGCGTGCCCGACAAAAACGTCGAAATATTGCTAGCAAGAACAAATGTGCCGGTGCCGTCTCGCGATCTGCGCAGATTGGGCCCTGTAGCCCCCGGGGCTCAAGCCATTTTGGCTCAGGGCATATTCCGCTCAAGGCATATTCCGCTCAAGCATATTCCGTTTGCATTTGCATTCTTCTATCCTTCCTTCCCGCATTCCGTCTGCATTATAATCTTAAGTGTTTCTCTTGCGCCGCCGTTTTGGGCAGGAATGCCGGCAGAGAAGCACTCCATGGGGTCGCTCGAGAAGCCGAAGAAAGAGGCTCGCGTGCACAGTCCCCTGAATGAGATGGACGACGATGCACCAATAGCACGTCTTCAAGTACCACCTCCTTTCCCTCAGTTGGGGCGCGCCGCGCTTGCACCGGCTGAAGCCGACCGTGTACCAGAGGAGGATTGCGATGATGACGATGACGACGAACCAGTCACAATGAAATCGACACGGGAAATGTTCAAACAAAATTCAGCCCCTTACGACGCGTGTTGTCCGGGACGTGGGGTGCGATATGAAGAAATTGAAGGAGGATATGGGCTCGGAGTTCGAGAACGTGAACGCTCGGGCGTCTGCGTTGGAAGCAACGACATTTGATATCGAAGACATCGAAATACGCATGGCGAATTTGGAGAATATGTTTAACAACGAAATGGAACAAATCACCAAATATTCCAACATGGGAGTACAACAAATACCGAGGTCAACTTCCGGAGCTTCCAATACTTCCGCCAATGAATACCACTACTACGGGAAGAGGGCTGTCACAGCCGTCATTGGCAACTTGGACCCTTTCGATGACGATATTGCCGCGTCCGCGTTCGCCCGGGAGAAGCTTTCCGACATGCGTGGCCCTATCCCAACAAATATATACTCAAAAGGTGTTGTTTTTCGCAATATTCTATTTACTGAATTTGACAGCATATTGGACAGGGACACTGTTGTTGCACTATTCCGGAGTAAACGCGCACCGCGGGGGTCAAACACAATTTGGGCCTCGCCAGACCGACAACCTGCAGACCGAGCAGCTCGCAATCTTGCTTTTGGGATTGAATATCTACTCAAAGACGGTCTGCAAAGCGAATTCGTCATCCAAGTGAGCGACGCGAGCCCCTGCCGAGTGCATGTCGGCGGACAACTGGCACTCACCGTGCACGTGGGAGAGGATGAGGTGAACCGCGTCTGGGAAGAAGAATGGAAGAATTGAGATGAATTACGCAAGCATGCAAAAATGGTCCCACTTGTGGAAAAATGCGAGTCCATTATACACAAGGCTCGCCGTGGCATGAAAGGATCTGCGAAAGGCGAATCAAAAGGCAAACGTGGGAAATAGGAGGTGCGGCAAGCGCTGGCTCAACCTCCACAGCGGAGTTCCGCGCAGACCAGCGCTAGAGCCGATCAAACGAAGCGCGTATCAACAATTGTTACACGACATATGTTTGCAAAATTCAAGCTTGCATGCGCTGAATTCTGTGTGGATAGCAACTCGGACAAAGATGCCGACCTACCCGGGGAGCTGGACAAAGATGCCGACCTACCCGGAGAGGAGCCTGCACCCCATATCGACGCAGTACTGGGCAAAATAACCGATGCTACTTCATACCAACATGGTTTCCATCATATGGACAATATGTGGGGCAGATCAAAACGCCAATGCCGGCCACTACGAGATGCATGTTTCGCAACTTGGAACGTGGAAGGTTTGGGAAAGTATCGCACGAAACTTATTGAAATAATGCATCATATGGAGCAGCGCGAACTTTCAATTATATGCATTCAGGAGACAGGGGCCGCTGTTTCTGACGCGTTCAAGGAGGACGGGTGCCTCATCATCATATCTGGGACGAACAAGGAAATCTCTGGGCGATTCTACTCAGGAGCGGGGTTCATCATCGCCCCACTGGCGAAACAAAGTGTGATCAGCTTCGAGCTCATGTCGGACAAGATCGCTTTATTGCGCTTTCGTGTCCCCGGCGGTATTCTTAACCTTTCTACTGCTTATGCTCCACTATCTGGACGCGACCCAGACGACAGGCGCGCTTTCTTTAGTGAGTTGATCGGCACATGGCCAAAACAAAGCAACCATACATGCACCATGGCACCCGGCGACTTCAATGCGAGGCTCTTCCAACAGCAGCCGGGAGAAGACGACACTGTTGGGCGATATGTGTTCGAAAACAAATGGCCGCAACGCAGAGACAATTTGAACGGAAATATTTTGGTAGAGGCATGCCGAGCCACAAACTCAGTTGTTGCGAATACATTTTTCGAACATGGGGCAAACCAATTGGTCACGCACCACTCCCCTGACGGCAATGTAACAGAAGATGCCCATGCAAAAGGTTTCGCTCAAATTGACCATTGCGTGGCGGATGCCCCGCTATTGGAACATATTTCAAACGTTGAATCCAACCGTGACGCAACGCTGGCATCACGACATTTCTCGTTGCAAGTTTGGACGTCTATTTCGTTGGGCACGCCATGGGAGCCCAAAGTTCGGCGTTCCACTCGGGGACAAGCACTCCGCATGGATCGAGCTCTGGCGGAGATCTACGGCGGCGCATTCTGCGGGGCAATACCTGCGAACACCATCCCTGAAGATTTAGATCAGCATGCCGAGCGAATCAAAAATGCGATGCACTCCGCTTCAGGGGTCGCTAGCGAGACTGCTGAGCAAGCTTGCCGGCCATGGATTATACAAGATACATTAAGTTTATTAGTTGCCAGGGATGCCGCTCGACGTGCGCGCCGACACGACGAAGAAAGACTACTCTCCAAGGCCATTCGGAACTCTGTGAAACAGGATAAACGCACGTGGTTTGATGACCAACTACACGGCGGCCCTTGGCGAGCAGTTCGACAGCTTCGGAAAGGCCCCGCAAAGAAACCAATGCAAATCAAAGACTCGAATGGGGAACTCGCTGAAAGCAAAGAGCGCGGCAATACAGTGGCAGATTATTTTGGGCATACGCGATGGAAAATCACGAACCCTAACACAAAATCTTCAGCTGGATCACGCATGGGAGAGACACTTCAAATCTATGTGGACGCTTGTACAATGGAAGAACTGACCGACGTGCTCAAAAAGATGTCGGTTGGGAGGGCTGCCGGAGTTGATGGCGCGCCTCCTGAATTCTGGAAGTACCTGCTGCGCAGCGGGGAAGCATTGGGCAACTTAATAGTGTTATTTCAAAAAATGCTGGGATCAAAACGACATTCCAACACAGTGGAAAACGTCGTGTGCAACGCTGCTCTGCAAAAAGGGCGACGCAAGCCTCCCGGCTAACTACAGGCCAATCGCGCTTTTACCAGTTGGCTATAGAGTGGCTGCTTCAATTATGAACAGACGCCTGCAAGATGGAGGAGCAGAAACACACATGCGAAAAACGCAATTTGGCTTCAGACCCGGCAAGAAGACAACGCAGGCTATTTCCATCGTGCGTCGAATGATTGACGCGGCTTACGCCTCTGCCTCATCTGGTTTCTTGGCAATTTTTCTGCATTGGGCAAAAGCTTTTGACATACTCAAACGCGATGAGTTGATTACCGCATTGCGCCGATTTGGAATTCCAGAAAGAATGGTAAGTTTTATAGCAGGTAAATATTCTGAGCGTTTCTTCATCCTCAAAGACGAAGCAGGCAATTCAACAACAAGAAAACAAAAAGCTGGGATCGCTCAAGGTTGCCTGTTGCCCCCATATTTATTTGTCATGGTTCAATCGGTCATGTTCTTCGATATCGACAAACACATGGAAGAATTGACGTCGACTATCAAAGAACCACCTTTCATTATGGCCACGGACCTCTTGTACGCAGACGACGCAATATTGGTGATCAGCAGCGCGCACAAACTACAATCACTTCTGAACGTTGTTATCGAAGAAGAGGCTGCCTACGGGCTAGAATTAAACTGGGACAAAACAGTTGTGATGCGCATCAAACGCAACGGCTGTATTTTTGATCCGTCTGGGAACCCTCTCGAAACAGTGGGGCAGACAATTTACCTCGGAAGTTTAATGACTGTAGACGCGTCCGCAAAACCAGAACTTACCAGGCGGATTGGGGAAGCGAGAGGAATGTTCAAAGCGATGCAAAGGTGTTGGTCGCATGCGAACATACCCAAGAAAAAGAAAGCTCGAATTATACAATGCGATTGTGTTGCCAAAGCTTCTGTATAGCCTCGAATCTATATGGTCGTTGCAAGCCGACAAACGTCGTTTGGGCGGTTTCCACGCGCGCTGCCTGAGGAAAAGCGCGCCCATCCCATCTTCGTTCATCTCGAGAGCTTCCAACGCGGAAGTTTTGGGAAAAGCGTCTTTTCCCGCTCTGAGCGCAATTTTGCTTGAGCGGCAAATCAAACTGTACAATGGCGTATGCAATTTGCCCTCTGGCAACTTGCTTAGGATGCTAATGTGCATGCCAGACTCGCGTGAACCCAGGAACTGGGAACTCAACCGCAGGCCTGGGAGACCCAAACAACAATGGGCTCGCTGCGTGCGCGATTGCATGGAAGATATGTGGCTCTGATTTCGCCTCCCCTCCTGCCTTCCTCCCTTCCTCGGCCTCGGCTCCTCCCCCCCCTCTTCCTGCGCCCCGTGCCGGCGCGCATTTGGCGTGTCTTTTGTTTTCCTCGGTGCGCATTTGGCGCGTCTGCCCCCGTGCATTCTCGCGCGCATTTGGCGCGTTTTGCCCCCGCGCCCCAATGCAAAACTCAAAGCAGTTTTGCGTGCCGATGCGCCGTGTAGGCGCCTGGCTTCTGTCTGTCAGTCCCAGGACTAATTATTGATCGTGGGTTACCACTTTTCTGCGACGCTACCGCATTCAGTCCAATCTCTCGCAAAGCACGCCCGGGCACAGGCAATAATGGTGGAGCTTTAATTGTTCGGGTGGAACACGACAACAACAACGCGCGCCACGAAGTCCAAGAGTCCGGATTAGGCTCCTTATACAGGAGCCGAATATTTTGGGAGATGGGGGGGCAAACCATCCACGTTGCCCCTGCATTGGCCCGCTAACGTTCCCGTGGCCTGAACAGCGCGAGCCGCAGAGGGGCGAATTGAAGTCTGCGGCATAGGTGGTGAGGGCTCCTTGGAATTGGTTTCCAATCTGCTATGGCCCGTGCAGTGCCATGTGCGGGGGCGGATTCTCCTACTGTGCAGTTGGGGCCCAGGCCGCCGCTAGCAGATTTAGACATCGCCGTTAGCAGATTTAGAAATCGTCTAACTCGTAATCGTCTAACTCGTCCCTCCTCCTGCTCTTCCTCCTCCTCCTCCTCGTCGTCTCGTCGTCTTCCTTTGGCTTTGCTTAGCAGAAAGTTGTCAGCGCTCATCGCCTCTATTTTCGGCACGCTTCGGTAGCTCCCTTGGTGTCCGATGCAATGGCCCACCATGGGGCTCGCGGATCCCGAACATACCCCGAAACGCATCTAATATGGACAGGTCGTGAGCAACGGCAAGTGTCCGCATTGCATTTGGCGGTAGTGCCCGAAGGAGGTGGTTCAGACACGGGACCGCGCAATAATACAACACTAACCAAACTACTTTTAAAGAAGGGTGTTGAGGTAGAAGTTGTAAGAGTTCTGCCCTCTTCTCAACAAGTTTCCTCACATATGCTTGCGCATATTCGGCTGGCCTCAACGGTGCGCCCAAGACTTTGATGCCCCGTTCTGGGAGCGGTGCGTCGCACTTCCATGCCGTGGGTGCAATGGCCGCAGCATGCAATATCCACGGGGCAAGGAGCTTCTGGATCCCCCCAAATAACCAGCTTCCTTATGTGCATATCAATACGGCATGTCGTTAAGAATTCTGTACATCGCGCAGGATGTACGGTGCATCTGTTGGGTCACAAACAACATAGACATCGTCTAGGCATGCAGCGACGTCGGCTCCGGGCGGCAAAGGGCGCCGAATGTGAATCAAAGTTGGGTGAAGCGCCAAACAAAGAACCCACGCAGTAATGCGCGATTTGTTCACCTCCATATCCTTGCAACATGCGGGCGGTGATCCCAACGGAATTTGGACTGCATTCCGCGCGATAGTTGCAAATATCCGGGCACGGGCCACATTGTGAAAAACATCCACACCATCTATACTTATTATATCCTTTTCGGGGCGGGCGTCGGTCAGATAATGTCGTAGGTGTATAGGCGCATCAGCGCCAATGCGGTTCGAAATCCAGAAATTATGGGGCTGGGGCTCCAGAGATTCTCGTAAATTTGTTCGGTATTGTCGAGCGAACGTTTTTGATGCCAATGATCGTAATGTATTTGCTGCCGCTATCCCCCGTAATGTATCAGCTGCCGCTATCCCCCGGTTTGTTCTATGCTGCAAAAGCAGACACAGGCCTCGCATCCGCGATGGTTGGTGGCAGGTGGGCCCGAGCAATGATTTCCGCCTTATCGCAAAATAATTCAAATGCTGCGTTGTCTTCCAAACATAATTTGAAATATTCGCATGTGTATTCGCATCGGCTGCCCCATAATCCTGCGCTTCATCCTTTTCTGGGTTGTCGCAACACTATGGCAAAGACGCCCCTGTCCAGTGATAGTTGTCGCGCAGGCGCGCATTGCTTTAGGTTTGGTGGGAGTGGGTCAGCTGGGCTCGCTGGCCAAAGTCGGAGTTGATCCAACGTCGCCTGCGTGCCGGGCGCGATCCCTGGCGACGTCGACACTTGCGCCGCATGACTGAATTCGCACATATTTATTAGAAGCGATGCTTGTTGCAATGCTGCATTGGTCGAGGCTTGGGCGTTTCGATGGGGTCGCCGTTTTTCGGCAGTTTCTCGATCTCGTCGGCCATGAGCCCGGGCTGAATCAAGTAACGCGCCCCGTTCCCCACTGTCAAATTCAGCGATTCTGTTCCGGAGGGCCCTGGCCCCAGCTTCGCCTCCGTGTGGTGCGTGGAATAAAAGCAATCTAGGTAATAGTAACACTAAGGTCCACGGTGCCACACATTCAGCCTCGGGGGCGGAATTGTTGCTCCAAGCAAAAATGGTAGCATGCATAGTGGCCGAGCATTGCGTCAGGATGCGTAAATACGCATCTCGAACAAAACGCGGTGCAGTTTTGAGCGCGCAGATCCTCGCGTCGATCTCTGTTGAGAAATCCAGCGGTTCTAAGTGCCCCCATCCATTGGGCAATCTTGCAATACTTGGAGGGGGTCTTGGGGCTGGCCCTCGTCGCCTTGCATCGGGTTGTGCTTTTTGTGGGGCGTCGGCGTTGGGTTGGGATGGGCGCGCGGCCACGCGATTGCATACTTGCATGAACAAGACATGTCGGAAATCGGGCGGTTGATGCACGTTCCCCGCCACAGCAACAATAACCAATTCCAAATCAGATGGACTTACACACGCACCGAGCCCAAAGAAGAATGCGTTGTTGCACCTCCGGCAATAAGTACGCATCGATCGGGGCACCGTTGAGTAGTACTCCTTCGGTGCGCAACCGCTGTGCCAAACCCAATATATCGTGAATCTCAGTATCCCTAAAAACTTGCCGTAAACCCGTGATTGCATGCAAGGGTGATTCTGACGTGATGAATCCATTGGTTCCTTATAAATCAGTGCCGCACTGATTCAATTCACCGCAGATCCACGCTAATAAAGGCATGTTATCTTCCGCCCCTGCCGCCGCCCATATAAACGGAGCGAACAATGGTGACCGTCGGTGTTTCACATAGGAACCTGAAAGCTTCTTGTGGGCTTGCGTCCAAGGGGATATATCCACCAATTCCAGTGTAGCTCCCCACGTCGTCGGCATCAGCGCAAGGCGAGAAAATTCGAGAGGGGGGGGTGCCAGTGGGTGAGAAGGCGGGAGGGGGGGGGAGGGGGCTGCGCAGAAGACCTGGCGGCGGTTTATGCCAGAGCGCCCCGGCGACGCAGGTTCAATAGCATTGCCGTCGGGGGCCCCTAGGGTTCAGCAAGGGATTGGGATGTCGTGGAAACCAAGTGCCAGAATAGTGCATGCACACGCCGCCCGCATGACGCACCCATGTACATTCTGTCTTACGGGCGTCCACCGTGCACCGCTCGTCGCACATGCAGCCTTGCCCTTGCTTTGAGAGATGCCTTCGGAAACCCTGACAGAACCTAACTCGGATAATTGCGCCATGCGCTGGAATTGATTTGGCCCCCGCACCGGTAGAGGAACCGAAGTTGGAGTATCAGTCGTAAGCGTTGCAATTGGAAACCTTAATGATGCACTCAGAACCGTCGTAATTGAAGCCGGAATCGGTCTTAGAGCGTCTTGTCGTGGTCCTGGGCGCGTGGCTTCTCTGATTCGACGGCCTGCATGCGGCCAGAGTTTGTGTGGTAGTATCCCTGTTGACCCACATCTGCCATCCATTTGACCACTGAACCCGATTGTACGTAATTTGCAAATGACGTGATCGAGCTCACTTGATTTGCCTGCAATCGGCCACCATTGCCGTCCGTATCCGTAACGAACACATCGCCGAATTTGTCCAGCCATATTGAAACGGAAATACACCCGGCAGTGCAAAGTAGGACAAAACACCGCTGCCGGTAATACCATTGAACTGAGCTCTGCCTTGCAATATTGCCAGAACGACTCATCGAACTTCATGTGTCCGTGGTAGTCATGGAGCGGGCCGGCGCTGACGCGGATGCCGGCGTCGTCGAAGTTAGAGTCAACCTTCCCTGGTCTCGGGTGGGACCGATGCGTTCTGCGCGGCGGGGTCGGGAGGCCGGTGGATTGGGGGGCGCATAGATCGCGCCCAATCCTGCCAAAGAGAATTGCCCCGAGAGGCTTTGGGGGCCGGCGGGGGCGAGGGGTCAGGGGCAACAGTTGACATTATACTTGCACCTTTTGATTCCCGTATCGGCGATAGCACCGAAATTGAGCAAGCCGTGGATGTCGTGGTAATCGTTCCCGGCAGTAGCACCGAAAATGGATAAACCGGTAATGCCGTAGCAATCGTTGTCTCAGCCGCAGCGCGTCCCTTAACGACCTGGCATCGCCAGTATCATCGGCATTGTCGTTGGCATCGTTATTGCCGCCGTCGCTAACGATGCGATCGACATTGGCTGGGGCATGCGTCAATCGCAAGGTATCGTTTTCGGTTCCTCCCGTTTTCGCGATATGCCACTTGAGATCGAGACCGGCATCTTGCCAAAAAAACTAATCCTCGGAGGCTCTGGGGGCGGGCGGGGGCGAGGGGTCGGGATTTTTTCCGCAGCTATGAACTATGCACCGATGGGTGCGCAGCAGCTCGGCGGCCAGGAAAATCGGCGCACGCGGCGGAAAATGGCACCAAGCGCAAACGGCGCTAAGATGCGAAGAGGAGGAGGAGGAGGAGGAGGAGGAGGAGGAGGAAGAGGAGGAGGAGGACGAGGAGGAGGAGGAGGAGGAGGAGGATCACAACACTTCCAGCTCCCCCAACCAGGGCGCTGTCTCAATTTGCGTCCGAGGGAGATCACCGAAAGGATTCAGCACGCCCCCGGCAACAGCCCGTTGGACAGCAATGCCCAATAATCCCCACCACCTGTGCATGAGTCCCAACGCAGCGCCCCGACGTATACGGGGATGCAGTGTGCGGGTGCGTTCTGCCGCAAGTTTTGGGACTAAGTCGATCGCTTGATCACCCCGCCTGCCGTGCGCCTCCACCCCGAGACATTCCAATTTCCCCAGTCCACTGTTTAATACTTCAGGGCACGTGTTATTGTTCGTCCTTTCCGCACGTCGCAACAGATTACCACCTGCATTGCTTGTGCTTGGCCGTGCCCGTCCATCAATAGAAATGGGGGAAAGCACCGTGACGTCGCAAAATAACGGTAACCCCCTAGCCACATTTAGGCATGCCACCACAAGATCCAAGCGCCGTTGATCGTGAGGTGGGATTGGAATGTTGGTGTGTCGTAGTTGTCGCTCGACGTTGCGGTCAGGAACCATTCCGCCTGCTTCCAAAAACACTTGCCTTCACGCCGCCACGACCTCCCAATGCCTAGTGTCCGTTCTACCTCCTTGCACGGACGCGAGAGAAGCGTGTCCATGTGGATCAGGCCTATCATATTGCACCGCAATCCCACGCCAAAATTGGATGAGCCGTTGATGCCGTAGTAGTCGTTGTCTCAGCCGCAACACCTTCCTTGGCGACCTGAGCTGTTGGAGTCGGAATAGGGCCCGTCCAGAAAAAATGTCGAGATGGGGCGTGGTTGTCGTCTGCATCGTCGTTGGCATCGTTACCGCCATCGCTAACGATGCGATCGATATTGGCAGGGGCACGCGTCAATCGAAAGACATCGGTTTCGGTTCCCTGAATTTGGCGATAAACCGCTTGGGATCGAGACCGGCATTCTGCCAAACAGCATTGTCCTCGGAAGGTTCTGCGGGCGGGCGGGGGCGAGGGGTCGGGAACCACATTTTACGCTCTGCTTAAATATTTTGCTTTCCGTGCCGGCGAAAGCACCGAAGTTGGACAAGCCGTTGATGTCGTGGTAGTCGTTCCCGGCGAAAACACCGAAGCTGGATAAGCCGTTGATGTCATAGTAGTCGTTGCCGGCATTAGCACCGAAATTGGATAATCCATCGATGTTGTAGTACAAGCCGTCGATGTCGTAGTAGTCGTTGCTTCAGCTGGAGACGATCGCATAACCACCGGTGTCGGAGCCGTTGCCGCCACTATTGTTATCGCGATTGCCGTGGAGGCCGCCGTCGGAACCGCCGTCGGAGTTGCCGTCAACAGCGTCGCCGCCAGAACTGAGCCCGTCGCCGGCGGAACTGCCATCGGGCCCACCGCCCGGGCTGTCGCAGAAGCTGGCGGAATCAGGGTGGAGGTATCCGCCAGAGATAAGGAATGAGCGGAAGTAGTGGCCGGGTGGAGAGCTGGAGTCGGATATGGAGAAGCGGCATGGGAGATTAGGGTAGACGCCGGAGTGGGAATACAGGCGCGATGATGCGCGGGAGCCGGTGTGAAATAGGACATGCTGGATGTAGGAATAAGGTGGGACAGCATAGGGTGGGCACCCGCACACGCATCGGCACCAGTGAACCTCCCGCCAAGCGTGGTGGTGGGGTATCCGCTCTCGCCAATGGTGGCACCGCCGGTCGCAGCCCTGGTGGCGGGTATAAAGCCGCCAGTGGTGGCGTTGCCGCTGGTGGAACCCCCACTGCCTGCCTGATCTGCATCTCCGTGAGGCCCGCGCGCGCCGCAAGGGTCCGTAGGGCGTCGGGTCCGCCGTCGGCCAAATGGCGTCGCATTTGTTCTTGAAGAATTTCTGGCGCGGGGGCCTGCGCAGCGGGGGCCTGCGCTGGACACACCATAGCATGCACCATGCCATTGGGCTGGAGGTTCAGACCATGCTTCACATAGAGTCCGGTGATCAAGGCCCCCACCGCCGCGCCCAAGAGGCACCAGCCCCAGCCGAGGGCAAAAGGGCCTAACCCCGGAACCCCGTAGGTATTCGGATTCCATCCCCGTGCACGCCATGGCGGCGTGCGCGGTGGCTCGCCAGCAGTCCCGTGGCAACGTCGCTAAATATGCTCTGGTACCCTGTGCTGCTGTAGATGCCCACCCCCACAAAGAGTCCCCCCAGCCAGCCCAATCCACGCCGGCAAGTAAAGCTCCCCATGCCATTTGTCGCGACAATTGTTCGGCACACCGCTCGCAATGGAGAGCGAGAGAAGAATTGAAGGGTACGTGGTGGGATGTAAAAGGTGAGTGCAATGGGAAGACAGTAATGGTAAGTTTGGAAGGGGAGGTAGAATGTTGGCTTCTCTCCAGAACGATCTTGCGCCGGACTGGTAGGACTCGAACCACCCGTCGAGCATGTGGTTGCCATCATCTCGCCAGAACTGGTGGCCGTCATGGTCATGTCGCTCTTTACGGATTTACCGCTGGTGCCGGAACGGCACGTCGAATTCGTGGTGGCCGACGTGTCTCTGGAACAACTGGCCGTCATTGTCGTGTCGCTCAGCGGAGTCGAACGGACTGTCGACTGTTGTCCTGGCCGCGTGGCCTATAGCGTAAAAGTCATTGGCCGTTGGATCGAACAAAAAGTGGGTTCAAATTTGTACCGCCAGTTGCTCGTGCTGACGTCAGTGCTGGCGTCGGCATTGGTGTAGGCGCTGGTGATGGTGCCGGCGCCATTGCAAGCGTTCGTGTTGTTGTCGGTATTGGCGTCGGTGCTGGCGTAGGCGTCGGCGTCGATGCTGGCGTTGGTGATGACATTGGTGCTGGTGTAGGCGCTGGAGTTGATGCCAGCGCAAGCGCCAGCGTTCGCGCTGGCATCGGTGCTGGCGTCGGCGTTGGTGAGCGCGCTGGCGTCGGTGCAGGCGAAGTCGCCATGCTGGCGTCGGTGCTAGCGTCAGCGCTGGCGGAGTAATTGTCGACGATTGTGCTGGTGTCGGTGCTTGCTTCGATCCCAGCGATTTTTTTTTGATTGTCGCAACAACGGTTCTGTGCCGATTCTGGTGTCTGTGCTGGTGTCGAGGCTGGTGCCGGTGCTGGTGTCGATGTAGGTGTCGATGCGGATGTCGACGCCTTGTTGGAGTGCTAACGTCGAATGAAGTGCCGATTCAGGTGAGAGTGCTGGTGTCAATGACGGCGTCGATGCTGATGCCTGATGTTGGCGATGTTGGCGTCGACGACAATATTATGCTATCGGCCACTCGGCCGGGGCAGCACTGCGCACCGTGAGGGCAACACGCACGCGCCAAGTCCGTGACATTCAGGGTGGGCAGGATTTGTCCGCCCTCCCCCTGCTGGAGACGGTGAGCAGGTCGGCGTGGGAGTCGGCGAACTGGGCCGTGCGGGAGTCGGCGGGCTGGTCTGCTCCGGCTTCGGCGATCTGGTCGGCAAGGGAGTCGGTGAGCTGGACCGCGCCAGAGTTGATGAACTGGGCAACGCGGGAATCGGCGAGCAGGTCGGCCAGGGAGTCGGCGAGCCGCTCGGCGCGGGAGTCGGCGAGCTGGTCGGTGCTGGAGTCGGCGGCCTGGGCGGTATGAGAGTCGGTGATCTGGTTGACTCTGGAGTCGGCGAGTTGGTCGGTGCCGGAGTCTGTGAGCTGAGCGGCACTGGAGTCGGTGACTTGGTTGGCGAAGGAACCTCTGGATAGCGCCTTCGGGAGCTGGTCAGTACGGGAGTCGGCGATCTGGTCGGCGCGGGAGTCGGCGAGAGGGACGGCGAGGGGGTCGGTGAGCGAAACGGCGTGGGAGTCGGCGAGCTGGTCCGTGCGGGGGTCGGCGCGCTGTTCTGCGTCGGCTTCGGCGATTTGGCCGGCAAGGGAGTCGGCGAGCTGGGCCGCGCCGGAGTGGATGAGCTAGGCAATGCGGGAGCCGGCGAGCTGGTCGGCGAGGGAGTCGGCGAGCCCCTCGGTGCGGGAGTCGGCGAGCTGGTCGGTGCTGGAGTCGGCGACCTGGGCGGCATGAGTCGGTGATCTGGACGATGCTGGAGGCGGCGAGTTGGTCGGTGCGGGAATCGGTGACCTGAGCGATGCTGGGGTTGGTGACCTGAGCGATGCTGCGAGTTGGTCGCAAACTTTCGCTCCAAAGTGGCATTATATCAATTCTGTTGTACGCAGACGATGTATGGCAGAAATCAACGAAACGTCCAAACTTATTGAATGCGGTCGCCACCGCTCGGGGGCAAGTTGGTATGGAGTTGCATTGGGATAAGTTTCAAGTTATGCACATAAGCAACAATATGGAGTTATTTACGCCTCACTGGGAACACATACATGCAAAAAGACAATTTAGTACACCTTGGGGCTACAATTTACGATGCTGAGCACATTTACGCAGAATTGAAAAAACGACTGGGGCAGGCTTGGGGGGAACTCTGCAGGCATGCGAAAGTATGGAAGCACACCTCAATCAGCACCAAAAGAAAGTTACAGATTTCCAAGCGATGGTCGCAAGCAAGGTCTTGTACTCCCTCAGCTCGGCATGGTTCAACAAAGCCGAAAAACGACGATTGGACAGTTTCCAAGCAAAATGCCTCAGGAAAATATCGAATATCCCCCATTCGTTCATATCCCAAGTGTCAACCAAGATCGTTCTGAAGAGAAGCCAACAATTGCCATGCACGTCGCAATTATTGCAACAACAACTTCAACCATTTGGGAAGATTGGCCGGAGCCCTAATTCTCATGCGCTGCGTGCGGCAACGTTCCAACCTGATGGCCTCAAGCCGGTTACGCTAATTTGCAAACGTGCGCGGGGGAGACCAACAAAAAGAATGGGCAGCAGGATCGTTATCATTTATTTCTTGAGGTTTCCCTAGTTCAGAAGCTTTAATGGACACTCTGCTAGGCAACAAAAAATGGGACGCATTAACAATTCAAATTTCCAGGCCAATTGAATGCGGACAAGACGAGTACCTATCATATGCATTGCATGGCTTGTGCGTCTTGGCAAGAAACAAATACATCATCATCTTCCCCTTCCGCCTCCTCCTCCTCCTTCCGCCATCCCGGCGCGCATTCTGCGCGTCCAGGCCACTTGGGCACGCGTTTGGCGTGTAATCGTCTGTTCATCATCTTCCTCCCTCTTCCTTCCGTCCGCTCGGCGCGCATTTGGGGCGTCCAGGCCAGGTTGGCGCGCGTTTGGCGCGCGCGTAGTCATCTGCGCTCGCGCGCATTTGGCATGTCGCTCTAGTTTTCCTTGCCCACGCGCTTTTGGCGCATGGCTACTTCGTTCGTTTTCCCGCTGCCCGAGGCCCGCGTCGCGGTCTTCAAATTGATTAACATGCTGACGAACGTTCCCCCGGCAATTCCCGATGACCTGGTCGCGCAGAGAATTCGACAATAACAATGGTCATTATTCAATGTTCAATTGATTTGGGTTGCGGCAAGATCTCAGGACACACATCCGTTATTACAACGGTTGTGCAATATGGCGGCTTCGTTCCCTGGGACCATGCGTGATACACCGGACAACATTACTGCAAATATGCTCAGAGCGTCCTTGAGGGCATGGCGACAGGCATTCCGGGATGCTGGAATCGACAATGGGGAAATATTGATACAATGGCTTGCCAATCAAAGGTATGATATTCGAGATGTCACTGTTGGAAACTATATGAATGAAGCGGCGCAAACAGGGGCCATCGACAATGTTCTTACTATGTACACGGAGGCAAGATACTTACAAGAAATGCATGGGGCTGCCGCGATGCGTTTGCACAGAAATCCGGCAGCCCACTTCTATTTATCACACCATCTGTCGCGCTCCTGCCCGACCACGCCCGACCCCGACGCAACTGCCACTTGGCGATGAAGCAAGACAAACAGATCAACAACCACGTGGAGCATTCCGACTGCCACCTGGTGTTGCCCGTCTGCCGGATGGTCGGGCCCACATCCGCCACATCCAACATATTGACATGATGGCGGAAATTGACAAGAAAATGCCGACACTCTAAACTATACTGAAATGTATTCGGGATGTTTGCTTGCGCATTCTAACGCAAATATTGTGCACATTACACGCTGCCACTGACGAATGGAACGGGGGACAGATTTCTGAGGCCGAACGCACAACCACATGGACACTACTGATCCTCCTACCCCGGCTCCTCCTTCACCACGTGACCAGAGAGGGAGATGCAGGCGCTCGGGAGCTCAAGCGCCGGATTGCTCTATTCGATGAAGGGGAGTGGGATGTTCTCCTGGCATCGGCCCGACAGTTGGCAATGCTGAGGCGAAGCGCATCGACAAAGCCATGGCACTAACACAAACTGGCGAATTGAGCCACGCGGCACGGATATTAACCTCGCCTCCACTAGCTCCCGGAACCCAAACCACGCTCGACGAACTGACACACCCTGAGCTCCGACCCGCACTCCCAGCCGAAGACCTACCACGAGAAGCAGAGACCTTCCAACCTATGCAACCGCTCACGCTCGACCGCCAAATCTCTGGGACAATACTACGTACAGCTCGGAAAGGGCTGAGCTCAGGATCATGGGGAGGACGGTACGAATACTACAAAATCAGTTTGGAAGATGAAGCTGGGTTCGAAGCTCTCTGCGACGTAGCAGAACAACTAGCCCAGGCTCGCGTCCCTAGAGAAATCGTCGATGTTCTACGTGTTTCCGCTCTTACGGCGATCAGTAAGCCTGACAACCGGGCGCGGGGCATTGCAACTGCGGATGCGTTACGACATTTGATCGCTAAAGCTCTGGCGCGGCAATTTCAAGACGTTTTGAGATCGGCGGTTCATCCTCATAATTTTGGCCTTTCAGACAGGAGCGGCACAGATGCAGCGATCCAGTTATTATAATACATAACGGATGCGTATCCCAACAAAGTGATACTTGCTGTGGACGGCGTTGGGGCGTACGACCATGTCTGCAGAATTCGTATGTTCGAACACCTGCTTCAAGACCCAACGTTGCATGGATTGCTTCCTTTTGTCAGACAATGGTACGGGGTTCAATCCGAGTTTCGATGGGTGGACAATTCCGGACGGTCGCATGTGATATTTCAAGGCGACGGTGGGGAGCAAGGAGATGCACTAATGCTGGGGTTATTTTGCCTGGCCATGTACCCAGCACTGCAAATAATCCATGCGCGCTTACCTCCAGGAGCAGAGGTTCTAGCATACTTGGATGATGTGTACATCGCGTGTGATCCCGAGGACGCCGCGTTCATTTTGGAGTATGCGAAATGCGTATTGCGCGACATATGCCATATTGATACTCACATGGGGAAACTACGAATTTGGGGGCCCACCCCGACCGAGTGCCCTGACGACCTACGGGTGGCCGCCCCAAGCGCTTGGAAGACGGATGCGCCATTAGCAGAACGGGGAGTGAAAGTCCTTGGGACACCATTCGGCAGCAACGAATTCATAAGAACATTTGGGGCCAACGTAGCTACAAAAAGGGCGCAGCTATTGCAATATCTACGTATCGTGGCTACTTATATATTTCTGCGCTGTACCCAAGCTTAACCACGTTTCCGCCGGACCAGAGGGCAAATTTGTGCAGAGAACACGATGAGGCTATATTAAATGCGTTTCGCGATCTGTTTGACATACCAACTCCGGCTTCTTGGGACGACCAACTACATGGTACGGCGTATGCCGACTGGGTGGTCCAAGCAAGGTGACCTTTGAGGATGGGAGGGTTGGGCCTCCGAGACTCCATGGTAACGGCAAGAGCAGCATACTGGGCGAGCTGGGCGGACGCACTCCCGACCTTACTACACAGTTTCCCAGCCATAAGGCGAAATATTTCGTACCGACTAGACGCGCTCAGGGCAGGAGGCCACGGATGGGGCCCAATGTTTGGTAGCAGAGGAAACTGCGGGGCAATATTGCGTTCAACACGGATGGGACGACCGACCAATCTGGACCAACGTGACAACGGGTGAACGGCCGCCCGCTTCTAGGTGAGTGGCGGCACGGGTAGCAATTCATGGCATTGAACGCACTAGCCAAGACGATGCTAAACCAATTACGCCGTAATTTAGCTCTTCCATCTACTCGGGCGAACGCAGCATCTAGGGGCAAGGCCCGTTTGAATTCTGCAACAGGGCCTTATTCAGTTACATGGTTATTAGTATGCCCTACTTGTGATATTATGACATTCGCCAACAAGGACATAGTGCGCGCAGTGCGACGACGCTTGCGAATTGCTGTTGTATGGGACGGGCCTGACCCACACGGATTTGCACTCTTAACTTCAGGATTTGGGGGGCGTACACAATCGCGGCATACAGAAGTTGTGACGGGGTGGAGGCAGGCATGTACTGAAGCGGGAGGGATTGTGCCAAACCGCAACGTGGAACGGATGCTCAATCGAACGAACATCCCAGTAGCACCTACAGACATGCGAAGGATGGATTTGGTTGTGCCGTGTTTGGGAATCGACAGTGGGCTTCCATTATTTTGCGATGCAACGGTTATCTCACCTGTATCCGGAAATGGGCAACCTAGAGGAGGCACGAGCAATGCGGGGGGCAAGCTGCACAGAAAGCAAGAACCCGAGCAGTGCATAACCCCTACGGTGACTTCCCAACGACGCCCCTGGAACCGCCTTGCGGGCTAGCTGATTTGGAGGTCGTGTGATTCCTCCTCCCCCTCCTCCTCCTCCTCCTCCTCCTCTTCCTCCTCCTCCTCCTCCACCTCTTCCTCCTCCTCCTCCTCCTCCTCTTCCTCCTCTAGCGCTGCTTAGCGTGCCGGTGCCCGTCTCGCCTTAGGCGTTCTTCGGGCTTGCACTGTCGTGGCTCTGTGGTGGCGAATGGAAAAAATTAGCCTGGCGAAGGACCCAACCATATGCAGTTGTGAGTACCGCAAACGCGTTTGCATTCTTCAATGGCGCTCCCTATGGGGCCACGAACCGCATGAGGGGCGTGCCGAATTGCGCGGCGGGGTACACAACACGAACGAATACGATTGGTCGAATTACGAGAGACTGAGCGCGGGTGAGTCTGAGCGCGAGTGAGTTTGAGTGTGAATGAGTCTGCGTGCGCGTGAGTATATTTGCATGAGTGCGAGCATGGCCACGCCTGGTGTAAACGTACATGAATGTCAATGGTTCACGTATGCCTGTGGCCGCCGCAGGAAGCTTCCCCGGGACCCCCGACGGCAGCGCTCGCACGCCGCGACGCCCATGCCAGCACGCTCCTCACGAGGATCGCGCCCGCTTCCTTCCCGCCATTTTTCTGCCTCTTTGCCCATGCGCGCCGATGTCCATGGCTGCGGGCGCGGCGCCGCACAGAGTTCCGGCGACGCACGCCAATCGCCCCGAAGGGGTCCCGGCGACGCGCGCGGGTCGTTCGCTGCACGGAGCAGAGAGAGCTAGCTGGCTGGCTGATAGCGGGCAAGGCTGTGACCGCTAGGCAGAAATGGGTGCGGTGCAACGTGTGAAGGGTGTGCCGAAATGGGTGCGGTGCTCGCATGCGAACGCAGCCACTGGGACCCTCGCTGGAGCTCCCTGCGGGCTCACGAAGCGTGTGAGGGGTGTGCCGAAATGGGTGCGGTGCCCACATGCGAACGCAGCCACTGGGACCTTCGGTGGAGCTCCCGATGGGGCCACGAAACGTGTGAGGGGTGTAACGAAATGGGCGCGGTGCCCGCATGCGAACGCAGCCTCTGGGGCCTTCGGAGGACCTCCCTGAAGGGCCACGAACCGCGTGCGAACGCAGCCACTGGGGCCTTCGGCGGAGCTCCGTATGGGGCCACGAAGCGTGTGAGGGGGTGTGCCGAAAGTGGAGCTCCCAATGGGACCACGAAGCGTGTGAGGGGTGTGCCGAACTGGGTGCGGTGCCCGCATGCGAACGCAGCCACTGGGGCCTTCGGCGGAGCTCCCTGCGGGGCCACGAAACGTGTAAAGGGTGTGCCGAAATGGGCGCGGTGCCCGCATGCGAACGCAGCCACTGGGGCCTTCGGAGGACCTCCCTGAGGGGCCACGAAGCGTGTGAAGGGTGTGCCGACATGGGTGCGGTGTCCGCATGCGAACGCAGCCACTGGAACCTTCGGTGGAGCTCCCTGCGGGACCACGAAAGGTGAGGGGTGTGCCGAAATAGGGAAATGGGTGCGGTGCTCGCATGCGAACGCAGCCACTGGGGCCTTCGGCGGAGCTTCCTAACGGGCCACGAGACGTGTGATAGGTGTAACGAAATGGGCGCGGTGCCCGCGTGCGAACGCAGCCACTGGAACCTTCGGTGGAGCTCCCTGCGGGACCACGAAAGGTGTGAGGGGTGTGCCGAAATGGGTGCGGTGCCCGCATGCGAACGCAACCGCAGGGGCCTTCGGTGGAGCTCCCAATGGGACCACGAAACGTGTGAAGGGTGTGCCGAAATGGGCGCCGTGCCCGCATGCGAACGCAACCACTGGGACCTTCGGTGGAGCTCCCTGCGGGGCCACGAAACGTGTGAGGGGTGTGCCGGAATGGGTGCGGTGCCCGCATGCGAACGCAGCCGCTGGGATCTTCAGTGGATTTCCGTACGGGACCACGAAACGTGTGAGGTCTGTGCCGAAATGGGTGCGGTGCCCTCATGCGAACGCAGCCACTGGGACTTTCGGTGGAGCTCTCTATGGGGCCACGAAGCGTGTGAGGGGGCGTATGATGATGATGATTGCGGTGATGATGGTGATGATGATGATGCTGATGAAGATGATGTGATGATGAAAGTGATGATGCTGATGATGCCGATGATGGGGGTGATGATGGCGTGAGGAGGGAGGAGGGGGGGGGGAAGGAGAGGAGAGGAACGCGGGGCGCCGTCTCTTCAAAACGAGGACCCAACACCGCAGGATGGCTGGAACAAAAAAGCGGCGTACATATCCCGATTGCGCTTCCACAAGAAAACGACCTGAATCCCGCGTTCAGCGTCAGCGGTGATTCCGTAGCCACAAATATTTACGTGAGAAATAACTTTTATACGCGAGCGATATTTCCAGTGCCAATATCGCATTTCCGTAACCGAGACACTCCCAACCCGCATTCGAAGACGACGGATGCCCAACTTCGGAAGGCTAGGGCGACAAATTGCACAATATCTGTCAGTTCGGACCAACCGTGCCCAAAATCGTGCGTTTCGACATCTTCTGGCTCTCTTTTCCTGTGCTCCTTTTCTTCCGACCCCCCTGACCTCTCGCCCTTTTTCTCATTTCTTTCACCGTCGTATATTTTGTGTTGCTTGTGTTTTCTCTCCTTCTCTGGGGCCCCGTCGCCCGCGATTGCTGACGGCGGGTTTTTGGGAGAGGGCTGGACATTCAGAAAACCAACGGATTATGGGATGCATTCGGAAGAGCGAATCCGCAAACATGGAAGAACCAAGTCCTGAATTATGGAAATGCACCAAGGTCTGCGGACGCAGAAACTTATATCTGCAATTCTACAACGCGCAACGGAACCCCGGGCACGCAATTAAGGAAACCCCGGTCCGCAAATATGGACATTGCGGTCCGCAACTATGGAAAACCAGGCCCGTTGATATACAGACCCGGGTCCGCAACTATGGCACAAAATTGTTCTGTCGTGGAAATCTGCGTCCCAACGTGGAATCCACTGCTGCCATTTCTTCCCAGGTCGCGCTGGGTCAGGTAAGCTCTGCGCCAGGCGGTGCGCGAGCAGGGGCGAGACCGGAAAATGCGGCTCGGCGTTCGCGCCAAAGTTTTTCAAAAGAAGAAGAAGGCGGAGGATGAAGGGGGGAAGAGGAGGGGGGGATAAGATGGAGAGGAGGCGGCCCCGTCACGGAATGCCTTCAGCGTCCGAGCCAGCCTGCGACAACCTCCCCCCGCGCGCGAGCTGCGCCGCCCTTTGGGCGGAAATAGGCAGGGAAGGGAGTCGCTCGTGCGAGCCAGCGGCTCTCAGACATTTGTTCCAGACTTATTAGCCCCGTTTGGGGGGGCCCTGCGGGCGACCAGCGAATCCTGCTCAAACGCTGAAACTCTGACAGGGTCCGCTCCTGGTCGGCGTGCAAGCGAGCCCATGAAGATCATCTGTCGCCTGGCGAGACAGTCGTTCAGCTTGGACAGGTTGGATGCGTTCTAGACGCGGCCGATGAATAACGGCTGCATCCGGAAAGCCCTTCGCGAACATTTACTCTGACAGCTGTCCAATCTACGTCGCTCTGCCTTGTTGAGGCATGCTGCTAAAAGTGCATGCGTCAATTTCGACACACCGCGCGCGTTGAATATCTAACCTTCTGCTTCCTCCCGAAGACAGGATGGGGCCAGATAGCGTGCAAAATCTGAAAGTTAAATTTTGCACGTCTAATCTTCCTGCTTAATTCAGCGCCCATTCTTCCGCCCGCAGAAAGATATGCACCCAAGTAAACCAACGACGCTTTGGCGACGACGGGCTGGCCCAAATTATTCGTCGCAGTGTCATTGATCCGGACCTTCATTATTGTGACCTTCTTCCAGTTGAACTGCGCTCCATAGTTCGCCCCGCGGCTCTCGATGCAGCGCATGAGCTCCTGGGTCACGTCGGGGTTCTTGCCCATCAGAAGCGTTTCATCCGCGCGCGCCAAATCTCTCACTACCGCGTTCGGCACATCACCGCCCAGTCGCCCGCGCAAGCTCTCGATGAGCACCATGAAGCAGGGTTGTCATAATGATTGTGACAAGGAGTGGTGATAGGGGGCAGCTTCGGCAAATTCCACACTGCTGCTTCCTTTCTCCAGACGTAGCGCCAAAATCTGATACAGTGAAGACGCGATTGTTGCACGTGCTAGAACTCATGCGCATGAACTTATCTGGGCAACCGAACCTCCGCAGCGCGTTGACTAGCGACCCTGAGGGCACCGAATCGAACGCATTCGCCCTGTCAAGAGCCAGGAAGATAGCCTTTCCATCGCGCGCCGCCCACGCCTCCTCCAACAGTCGCCGCGTGATTCGTCGCGTGCGGTCTGTGATTCAGCGCGCATTGTTTGTGATTCGTCGCGTGCGGATGTGATTCAGTGTTTGCTGTCAGTGATTCGTCGCGTGCAGTCCATGATTCACGGTGTTTTGTCTGTGATTCGGCGCGCGCGGTCTGTGATTCCGTGTGCGCTGCATGTGATTCGGCGCGCGCGGTCTGTGATTCGCAGCGCGCAGTCTGCGATTCAATGTTTGATCTGCGATTCGGAACCCGCCGAAACCGCCAAACCAATCCACGTGTGAACCCGTCGCCCCCAACCATTTCATGGGTCTGCGGGCCGTCCGTCACAATGGCGCGAGATGCGAGCAAAACAGAAAATCGTCGCGGCCTGATCGGATGTAGGTAATGGGGCGGTGGAGATGAGGGGCCCAGAGCCCTGGACCCTTGAGCCCTGCGCCCTTGAGCCAAAAAACGCATTGACTTTCCTCGTCCGCTTCGCGTCCACTATATGGAAAGTGATCGTTCCTCTCAGAGCAGAAACCCTCAAAGGTGGAAAGCCCCAAAGACTTCGCGCGAGTAGCGTTTCGGACGGCATCGATGTGTGAGAAGGGAAGAGCCGACCAGGCTCTCAAGCTCGCGACTCGCGGCGCTACCGCCCCTTTACTTGGGCGGGTGGGTTGGGAACAACGAATGGTGGGTGCCCATATACTTCAGGAAGAGGCAGGGGCAGGAGGAACAGAGAAGAGGACGACATGCGCCGGCAATGCTAACTACCTTCTCGCTCCTCCTACTTTCCTTCCATGGCAACAAGTTGCACGATGAGGAAAGTGATCGCCCCCTCTCAGAGCAGAGACCCTCGAAGGTGGAAAGCTCCGAAGACTTCGCGCGAGTAGCGTTTTGGTCGGCATCGATGTGTGAGATGGGAAGAGCCGACCAGGCTCTCAAGCTCGCGTCTCGTGGTGCTACCGCCCATCGTGGCGATCGCGAGCACTCGCCCATCGTGGCGATCGTCGCCCCGCGTGCTTGACGAGGAAAGGGTGGGCGACGGCTGCCGGCGCCACCGTCGCGAGGCAGCGGAGGAGTGGGGCGGCGGCAGAGCAGGCACAAAGGAACTACGCTCTTTTCTTTTAACTCGGAATCCGAATGCTCCACGACTAACCTCGAGATGGCGGCTTCCTCGGCTTGGTTCCCCCTCGGGCATGCAACGCGCGCTGCGCCCCTCCACCCCCCCGCTTTCAACGGGGCCGCCAACGAGCCCCCTGCGTCGAGGATGTCCCTGGCCATCCCTCGCCTCAGCGCGCGGCTGCCAAGCCTCTCGCGCCCTAATGAACCAGCGGCCGCCGCGCGCTGCCGG
Source organism: Prorocentrum cordatum (assembly GCA_963575745.1). Classification (NCBI taxonomy): domain Eukaryota; class Dinophyceae; order Prorocentrales; family Prorocentraceae; genus Prorocentrum; species Prorocentrum cordatum. Next base: position 213,761 of record CAUYUJ010016959.1, read on the forward strand.
CAGCCCTGGGCGATGGCGGCGGGGGGCCGCGAAAGCAACTTGTCACCGCCATTGTCCTCTGCCCGGCGAAGCATTTCTCGCAGCCAGTGGTGAGCGCAGAGTGATCTACCATACGTTCTGAAGCAACATTCTCTTCGAAGAGTTGACGGCCCACGGACGCGCTTCCTGTTCATGAGGATCACCTCGGCGACCCCGCTCGAACGTCGCACCTCGGAGTGCGACCCTGCCCTCTGCAGCGGCAGCCCTTCGGAAGGGGGCCCGATGAAGGGCGAGTCGACTGACCGCCATTATGGCCCCAAACTCCCTGTCCCCAATCGCCACGCTGTGCTCAATGAGTCTCCGCGCTTCTCCTGCTTTCAAACCCAGTCGCGGCTTGGGGGCCGGCGCGGCCCCCCGGAATCCCCGCCGCGCCTGTTGAGCCACTGACGTGTCCCAGTCATTCGGCATCCTCAAAAAGCGGCGTGCCCACCGCGCGTGCATGAGGTGAGCGCGCGGCGCATCGGGACTGGTGAACACAGAACAGAATTGCAATCCACTGTCTTCTCCAACAGGAAAATGCGGCAGCGCGTTCGCGGCGTCGCAGAAAGCTGCCCGCGACCGTATGCGCGCCGCGAAATTCGGCAACGACTTGCATATTGCTTGCAACGTATGACGCTGGGCCTGCTCGTTTAACAAATCAGCGCCTGCCCCAGAACAAGCGCTCAAAACCAGCGGTATTTTTCCGGGGCGGCGCCGCCGTGAGAAGGCCCCCCAGTCCCTGCGCTCGCACGCGAGCGTCGAACGTCCCCAGATTGCACGCCGACGCGACGCGTTCTTCTTTGCCGAACTCTTCAAGACAACGTGCAACGATCCAACCAGTTCTGTTCTCTGGCAGCACCCGTCGCACTGTCGCAATCCACCAACTGCGACGATTCGCCTCAGCTGGAGCCTGGTCGCCGTCGTTTGCCCTGTCAACCCTGCGCGGGAGATCCGCCAGTGGAAGCGACGGGCCCGCCACTTCTTGTCCAAGCTGCGTGAAAAAAACTGCACGCCGGCGGGCGCCCGGGATTGCCGCCCTCGCGGGGGGAGTTCGGCGCCGCCGAAACAAACGCTGGGACCTCGCGGTTTGATTCTTCTACGGCAGATCCGCCCGCTGATCTCGATCGCGTGGCTTCTCGTAAAGCCACGGAAATGAATGCGTTCGCCTGCCCCTGATGAGTCGCGGCGCTGGGGGGCGCGGTCAGCCTGGAGCCGACGCGGTTGCAGCGGACATGGGCGGAATCATTTGCGCTGCGAGCGCCTGTCCTGGTCGACCAATGGCCAATGTTCGACGCGTGTGGTGCGGTGTGCAGACCGCTCGCCGGGCCGAAACCCGGCTTGGCTCATGCCAGATGTAGCCTGCGGGCTGAACAAACATGGGGGCGCGTGCTTGGACACAGCTTTAACGATAAAGGTTGGTTGCGCCCCTCTGCGCGGGCATCGCTACAATGCGTTGCGCCCGCTCGCGCGGGCCTTGCCGAGGCCATGCTGCGTGGCTCGCGGCACCCGCGCCACCCGCAACCAACGAGCTGGCCGTAAACGGCCCTCCATTTTTTTCTGGGGGGCTCCTGCCCGCGCCGCCAACGAGCCAAGCGCAGCTGGTGCCAGTTGCGCTCGAAAGCAAAGCAAAGCCCGACAAATTTGCGAGTTCCGCGAAGAATCGCGGAAGCACCGAATCGACACATGCAGCTCTTATTGCGTGATTAGCCATCGAGCACAGACGCGCGCGCCCACGCGCGCGCACTCCTACTCCCCCACGTACATGTGTGCGCAAACATACAACATATCAAACAGCAGCGTGCGTAGACATACGCAAATGGAGAATGACGCGCGCACGTGTGTAAGCATGCGCATGGTCAGTCTGACAACACACTGGGCGACCTGTCGCCGACGACAACAATTTCTCCTTGGGCTCGAGCCGCGAATCCAGGCTGCGGCCCTCGCCGACAACTCGCCCAGGGCTCGCGTCCTAACCAGGGCTCGCGCCTGCCATGAATCCGGGCCCGGCTCGAGCCGTCGCCATTAAACCAGCGACTGGCTCGCCGTCCTTCTTGGGGAGGTTGGGAGGAAGCAAGGGTGGCAAGCGAAAGGGCGGGAGAGGAAGACGAGGGGGAGGGGGGTGGGAGAGAGCAGGAAACGACGGAAGGACGAACAAGTAAGATATTCAGATGTAATGGATGGTTCGCGTGGCGCCTCAACTGTATATCCTCGTGGGCACCTGCTGCGCGGGCTGATGCCCGGGGAACGACATCAGGCCCCCAAACGTTGACATGCGGCAATCATGGGCTCTCGCCCCGAACAAACAGCGACTCGCGTCGCCGCCTATGCTTTTAGCCGCATCGATATTCACGCATTGAGGGGCGCGAGAAGGGGGGGGGCGAACGAAGAGAAAGGCAACGACCAGATGGATGATGAAGTGCGTCGAGTTAATGGATTCCGTAGAGGACGCAAAGACAACAGAAAGGACACAACAATTGACTCCCTTCCTGCGGCTGTTTCGGGCTCGTGCCCGGGAAACGGGGCGCCGTGCCCTGATCGAAGTGGCTCGTGCCACTGTTGCCTGGCAACGTCGGCGCTGCTCGCTGCGTGAACATGTTCGGAATGAGGTGCGTGCGCGGGGCGCAGGGAGTGGCGCTGCTGCGAAATTTGTTTTGATTCCGTCGCGCAGCTCGGTCCGGAACTGCGTCCCCCATCCATCCGCCGAGGCCTCCGCGGAAAACTGGCCATTCCCAACTCATCACCTCGCGCGCCCCTAACGAGCGCATCAAAGACAAATCGCCCCGGGAGGGGCCGCCCGCAATATTCAACTTCGAAGAGGCACATTTCGCACGATAACGCACGCGCATTCCGCCCAACTCGTGCCACAATCTCCGGGCGATAAGCGCGAGGTCTGGCTTCTGTGAGAAGCCGCGCAAAACGCGCGCGAGCGCAGACGTGCTATCAAGGAAATGAACGACGCGCCTGTTGTGCACTTCCGTTGGGCAGAGGCATCTGATGGCAACGAATGCCGCCAACAACTCGCATGCTTCAATGTTTGTGATTCGACGCACAAACAGCTTGCGAATCCGACTAAGAAGTGCACCTCGGAAAAAAGCGACACGCGCCTCCGAGAATGTCGCTACTGCCCCGGTTCCGCCCGAATGTTCCGCGTCGGAATGCAGGACGACAAGCGGTTGAAAGATCTGTCGGGCCATGCGGACCTCTCTCGCAACTCCTTGCTCCAAGAGCGCCTGAAACCAGCGCGAGGCGAAACGCGGTCTCCTCGCGAGGGGGGCGCCCCCGCTCGACTGCTTCTGGCACCAAATGAGTGGTCTGAGAAGGGCCCTGCCCACTCGGTTAAAAATGTGACAGTTGAGGGGCGGGGGCCGGGCGCAGATTTTAGATGCGCGTCCAGGCGACGACTCATCATCTGCAGCTGAGATGTCACGAAGCTCTGTAGACCATCTCTTCCATTTCTCCTCGCCGAGTGCCCGCGAGGAGCTGCGACCCGAAATTAAGCTCTGTGGACCCAGCAACACAATGCTGCTGCCCAAATCATGTTTCTTTGGGTCCAGTCTCCAGCACAAGAAATCTGTTGCCGCCGTTTCGAAGACCCTGGCATTCCACTCTGTCACCGAAAGACCGTTGGCACACTTCGCATCACTTCCTACCCAGAAAGAATCATCGACGTAGAAAAAGATCGTGATGCGGAACGCGTTGAACATGATGTGTTCTTTTTGCTGTTCTGCGCCATCCAGTGGCCCCTTCCGAGGTTGCCGAAGACGCGGGCCCACAGAGGGGCCCCGGCCCAGCGAAGGTTGTCCGCGCCCCACACCAATGCCCAGCAGAGCCAGCGGCGGGCGGCCAGCGGCGGAAGCGTCTTGACCGCAGAAGCGAATTCTGCCTTCCCAAGTCGGACAGATTGATGCCCCCGTGAACACGAACATGCAACGTGCAGAGAAATGAGGATCTGACTCCACGTGTCCTCCGCAAGATCGCGTTCCAAGGGCGAGGTGGGGCGCCTCGCCTTCGCCTGGGCGATCGTCTTACAGTTGATGCGAAGGCAATTCTGCTTGAGCTCGATCAGGGGCGGAGGCCCGCCACAACAGGCACGGCCCCTGCTGCGAGCGCCGCCCGGGGCGTCGACGCCGAGGCCCCCAGCGTGCAATTTCTTCCAGGGAAACGAAACGCCCATGCCCCCCCCCCCCCCCCTGTTGGCTCGGATGAATGGTGGGCAAGCGGAAGGGGGGGGGGTGCAAAAGGGAAGGGGCAGGGGCACAGGCAAAGGACCAGGGCGGCAGGGACGAATGCAGAAGAGATAGGAAACGCAACATGAACGCTTGCTCTCCCGTCTCCTCTGTCAAATGAAACCCGCACAGCAGGTCGTGCAGGTGCTCTGTGTCAGCGTGCTGGGATGCTCTCAACAAGCCCCCCATGGTGGATGGATCCAGCTTTCCCAGCGATCGAGCTCTCCGTTGAGGCAGCTGCTGGCGCCAACGACAGGGATCATGCGCATGGCTCTGTTTCTGTATGCTCGCTGGTGCTGGGGGAGCAGCTATCAGGCGAACGGGGTCCGCCTTCGCTCGTGTCACTCCAGCCGCGCCGGCGCCGGCTCAGCGGCGACCGGAGCCCTTGCCGCCCTTCGCAGGGGGCGGGGGCGTCGGGGGGTCCCGCTGCTTGCCCTGCTGGCCCGTGGCTGGCTGAGCGCTCTGCTGGAAGCCGCCGCTAGGCCTGCCGCCTCCTTTGCCTGCGCCCTTGTCGCTCCACTTGCCCTTCTGGGGGGAGCCCTGCGTGCTGGCCGTCGAGCGCGCGTGCGCGCCTATGCTCGTTCACCTCGGAAAGCGTGTTCTTGGGCACGCAAGTCGCGTCCTTGCGGCGGGCCCTCTCTGCCATCTCCTGCCAGAGGCTGGCGTCGTATTCCGCTGCTACGCGGCCGGAGTCCTCAACCGCTAGGCGGTTGATGTCCAGGAACGCCCACAGCAGTGACTCCACGGAGGCGGCTTCTTTGCCCGTGCGGACTTGAACCGTGAGCTGCGCCAGTGCACGCGCCGACCAGGCTGCTGTCCACTGGGCGCGCGTCGTCTGGGGGCCCACCCTGGGCTTGCGCACCTCGGACATCTATTGCGGGGCCCATTTGTGCAGCGGGCCAGCTGCCACGTAGTCGCGGCTGTGCCTGACGGCCTTCCTGGCCGAGCCCGCCAGGTCCTTCAAGGCGCCGTGGGGCGCGCAGTGGTCGCGCCGGATGCCCGAGAGGCCGCGCCTTTGCAGACGCGCTGTGGCGCCCAGGTCTTTGTGGCCAGAACTTGCAGGACTCGAGGAAGCGCTGCGGCCGCGGCGGCCACTGCGCATCCGCTTGCCCAAGCGGGCCACCTCTCGCGTCACAGCGTCGTTCTGCTCTGCTGCCCTGGTGGGTTTCTCAGGGGCCCCCGCCCCTCGCTGCGCGTGCCAGCACTGCGTCAGCTCTTCTCCCGTGGAGTCCGCTGGGAAGAGCTGAAGCAACAGCGGCATTGGGGCCACTGCCAACTGCCACTGGGTGTTCACGCACGTGGACTTCAGTCCTTCCAGCACCTTCGCCTGCTGCGCCTCCGTGCCTGCGGGGCTGTGCCTGGCCAGCCACTGGCGCAGGGCCTGCTCTTCGTCAGGTTGCGCTGCCGCGGCTCGTGCCGCCTCGGCGCGGACCTCGGGGTCTGGGCCCCTCGGAGAACGCGGCCTCGTCGGCGAGCGCCCTCTGGGGCGGCCGCGGGACCTGCGCCGCGAGCCGCCGCGGGAACTCCTCGATGGGGTCTGACCGTCCTGACTTGAGCACTCGCGTGCTGCGCTGTGCCACGAAGTGGTCATGCATTCCACTAACAGCACAATCAAATGAACGTGCAATCCAATGAGCAAACAACTCAATGACATGCAATCCAATGCGGGTGCAAACCAATGGCCATGCAATCCAATGACCATGCAATTCAATGACCATGCGAACCAATGAACATGCAATCCACCGAACAACGAATGATGGATGCTCAGACACTTCAGGAACAAACCTCCGCTGGGGCAGGACGAGGCAAGGGCAAGGGGAACAGAAGAGGGCGACATGCGCCAGCAATGCTACCTACCTTCTCGCTCCTCCCACTTTCCTTTCATAGCAACAAATTGTATGAGGAGGAACATATTTGTACTCGTCGAATTTGTTGTGCGGATTTCGTGTTAGGTACTTTCCACAACCATCCTGTGGTGTTGGGTCCTCGTATTGAAGAGACAGCGCCACGCGTTCTCCTCCATCCTTCCTTCCTTCCTTCCTTCCTTCCTTCCTTCCTTCCTTCCTTCCTTCCTTCCTCCCTCCACCCCCATCCTCCCTCCGTCCTGCGTTTCACAGCTGCCGCCCCGATTCGAGAGGTTTCGGGCGCTGTGCTCGGTGCAGCGCGCCGCGGCGCACTCCTGCGGGCGGCGCGCCGCGCCGGCAGGGCAACGAGCCAGCGCGGCCGGCGCAGGCGTGCCCGGCAGCAGCGTGCTCAGGCCCGACTTGCACTGCGTCTGGTGACCGCCGCGAACTGTCTCGCAACGCACCACGGCGCCATGGCGTGGCAGGCCAGAGGCAAAGGAGGCGGAGGAAAGGGCGGTCAGCACTCCCCACCGCCCCCGCCGTGGTGGTGTCCAGCATGCGGGCATGCAAGTGCAGCCAGTGACCTGATGTGCTGGACCTGCTGCACAGAGGAAGTTGCCGTGACCAGCGGTGGCGGAGGCGTGCTTCCAGGCCAGCGCGCAGCAGCGCTCAGCCCAGTCGTCGGCGCAGCCCGAGCCGTGCTCCGCCGCCCGCCCATCCCCAGCAGCGAGATGGCGAGCCTGCGGAGGAGCCAGCCCCAGGGTGCCCTCCCGACGCAGATCATCCCGTTGGTGCTCGCCAGCCACAGACGCTACGTTCGACGAGAGCGAGCCTGAGTCGACCGAGGAGACGGGGGGCCGTCCAGCAGGCCCGCAGGATGCCCTCGGCGTGCTCCCTGCAATGCAAGAGCAGGCGCGTGCGCACCCAGCCTGGGTGCAGCCACCGACGGATCCCGCCGCCTTGGTCAACCACAGGCGCAATCTCCGCCGCATGGCGGTGGCGTCGGCAAAGATGCTCCGCGCGTCCCGCGAGCTCGGCCTGCCGACCAGCATCCTCGAGGCACAGGAGCAGGAGTACTCGGTCCTCATGACAGTGATCATCGTGGCCAGGACCCTGGAGGTGCGCCTGGCCAGGCAGCGGGCGTTTGTCGAGCGCGCCCAACGCCGCTCCGATCGTGCAGAGAAGGCGGCGCACGAGGCCATGATTGAGCACAGGGCTCGCCAGCTGGTCCAGCAGCATCGCGCCAACGAGCTGACTCGCGCACAGGTCTTACTTCAGCAGCTCGAGACCCTATTCCCGCTGACAGCTGCCGCCAATGACGTCGAGATCCAGGGCGCCGCAACGCCCGCGGTGGAGGAAGCGGCGCCCGCCGCGCCCGTGGCGACCGCACCTAGCCAGATGTCAGGTGCCTCGGTTGCAGCCATCGCCGAGCTCCAGCAAGGTCAGGTGAGCATGACACAACAGATCGCGGGGCTGGCCGCGGCACTGGGCGGACTGCAGTCGGCGCTGGCGCAGATAACGGCAGCAACGAGCATGGCGGCGACTACGGCTACGACGACTCCAGCTGCGCAGCCAGCGGCTGCCAATCCTGCCCAGGCTGCGCAGCCTAAGCAACACGTCGCAGCAGTGCCACAGGCTGCTGCTGCACAGCCCCATGCCGCGGCATGTCCTGCGATGGCGGCAGAGCAGCTCCAGGCACAGGCAGCGATTGACTGACGCAGTGGATGCAGACGAGGATGAGAACGCCAGAGCCGATGCCAGTCAGACTGCGTCCGATGAGCGCAAGGCGGCTCGCCAGGCGCGCGCTCGCGCTGCTGCCGAGGCTCGCGCGAAGGCGGCAGCGGACCAGAGGGCAGCCCTGCAGGCCCAGGGCTTGGCCGCTGCTGGGCAGCCCACCCGAAAGACAGTCGGCGCAGCGTCGAGTGCGGCTACGGTTCCAGGAGGCGTGCTTCCACGCGTGGTGCCGGGCGAGGAGCGACCCGAACCAGTGGGGAGAGATGAGCCAGCAAGTAACGGAAGCCGTGAACGCAGCCCGCGCCGTACGAACGCAGACGAGGTTCGCGCCGGCCAGAGTTCTGATGACGATATCGAAGTGACGCAGGCGAGCCCGTCGAAGAAGGGGTGAGCCAGCCTGCAGAGCCGCTAGGCGCCAGTGGGGATCAGCCCGCGTGGGTTCCGGGCGCCGCGGCTCTGCCGGGGCACCTGGCCCCGTCTCTTTTTTCCCAACCATCCTGTGGTGTTGGGTCCTCGTTTTGAAGAGACAGCGCCCCGCGTCCCCTCACCTCCCGCTGCCCTCCTCTCTCCTCCCATCATCGTCATCAGCATCATCATCATCATCATCGTCATCATCATCATCATCATCATCGTCGTCATCATCATCATCATCATCATCGTCATCATCATCATCATCATCATCATCATCATCACCATCATCACCATCACCATCATCATCATCATCATCATCATCATCATCATCATCATCATCGTCATCATCATCATCATCATCATCAGCATCAGCATCAGCATCAGCATCACCATCATCATCATCATCATCATCATCGTCATCATCATCAGCGATTTCGGCACACCCCTCACACGCTTCGTAGCCCCACAGGGAGCTCCACCGAAGGCCCCAGTGGTGCCGCCCGCATGCGTCACCCCCACCCAGCACAGCGTTTCGTGGCCCCACAGGGAGCTCCACCGAAGGCCCCAGTGGTGCCGCCCGCATGCGTCACCCCCACCCAGCACAGCGTTTCGTGGCCCCACAGGGAGCTCCACCGAAGGCCCCAGTGGTGCCGCCCGCATGCGTCACCCCCACCCAGCACAGCGTTTCGTGGCCCCACAGGGAGCTCCACCGAAGGCCCCAGTGGTGCCGCCCGCATGCGTCACCCCCACCCAGCACAGCGTTTCGTGGCCCCACAGGGAGCTCCACCGAAGGCCCCAGTGGTGCCGCCCGCATGCGTCACCCCCACCCAGCACAGGGAGCTGAAGGCCCATGCGTCACCAGGGGGCTCCACCGAGGCCCCAGTGGTGCCGCCCGCATGCTTCACCCCCACCCAGCTCAGCGTTCGTGGCCCCACAGGGAGCTCCACCGAGGCCCGTGGTGCCGCCCGCATGCGTCACCCCCACCCAGCACAGCGTTCCGTGGCCCCACAGGGAGCTCCACTGAAGGCTCCAGTGGTGCCGCCCGCATGCGTCACCCCCCCCAACACAGCGCTTCGTGGCCCCACAGGGAGCTCCACCGAAGGCCCCAGTGGTGCCGCCCGCATGCGTCACCCCCACCCACTTCGGCACACCCCTCACACGTTTCGTGGCCCCATAGGGAGCTCGACCGAAGGCCCCAGTGGTGCCGCCCGCATGCGTCACCCCCACCCATTTCGGCACACCCCTAACACGTTTCGTGGCCCCATAGGGAGCTCCACAGAAGGCCCTAGTGCCTCCGCCCGCATGCGTCACCCCCACCCACTTCCTCACACCCCTCACACGTTCCGTGGCCCCACTGGGAGCTCCACCGAAGGCCCCGGTGCCGCCGCCCGCATGCGTCACCCCCATCCACTTCGGCACACCCCTCACACGGTAGTGGCCCCACAGACATGCTCCACCGAAGGCCCCAGTGGCGCCGCCCGCATGCGTCACCCCCACACCCACTTCGGCACACCCCGCACACGCTTCGTGGCCCCATAGGGAGCTCCACCGAAGGCCCCACTGCCACCGCCCGCATGCGTCCCCCACACCCACTTCCTCACACCCCTCACACGTTTCGTGGCCCCACCGGGAGCTCCACCGAAGGCCCCAGCGCCACCGCCCGCATGCGTCCCGCACACCCATGTCGGCACACCCCTCACAAGTTTCGTGGCCCCATAGGGAGCTCCACCGAAGGCCCCGGTGCCACCGCCCGCATGCGCCCCGCACACCCAATTCGGCACGTGGGATGGTGGCTCAGAAGGACAGGACCATCGCGACATTTTTGAAACTGTGTTCTGCGCTCGTTGGAGCGTTCGCTTTGCGCTCGCGTGTTCAGAGGGTCGCGCGTTGGCTGGTGGGGAGGAAAGCGCGGGAGTGGGTGGAGATGCGTTGAAAGTTTTCGAATGCGTAGAAGGACAAGACCATCGCGTTTTTTTGTTGTTATTATGCTTATTCTTTTTATTTCTTGTTTTAAAAAAGGTTGTCGGGGGCTCGTTGGGGCGTTCGCTTTGCGGATGCGCTATCGGACTCTCGCGCGTGGGTCGGTGCCTCACAAGGACAGGGCCATCGCGACATTTTGAAATTGTGTTCTGCGCTCGTTGGGGCGTTCGCTTTGCGCTCGCGTGTTCAGAGGGTCGCGCGTTGGCTAGTGGGGGAGAAAGCGCGGGATTGTGGAAATTCGTTAAGAGTTTTCGAATGCTTCGATTTTTTAACCCTGGCGAAGGGCCCAACCATATGCAGTTGCGAGTACCGCAACTGTGAATATCTTATTCGGTGGCGCTCCCTATGGGGCCACGAACCGTATGAGAGGTGTGCCGAACTGTGGCGGGTTACACAACGCAAGAGAATACGGCAGGTCGAGTTACGAGAGACTGAACGCGGGTGAGTCAGAGCGTGACTGAGCTTGAGTGTGAATGAGTCTGCGTGAGAGTGAGTATATTTGCGTGGATGCGATCATGGCTACGCCGAATGTAAATGTATATGAATGTGAATGGTTCGGGCATGCCTGTCCGACCACTCGTGACATGAAGCGTGGCCGCCGCAGGCAGCTTCCGCGGGAACCCCGGCGGCAGCGCCCGCGCGCCGCGACGCCCATGTCGGCGCGCCCCTCACGAGGATCGCACCTGCTTCCGCCCCTTCTTCTTTTCCTCCCTCTTTGCCTGCGCGCTCCAAAAATCCAAAGCTGCGGGCGCAGCGCAGCGCGGAGTCCCCGCGACGCGCGCAGGTCGCCCCGGGCGGGGCCCCAGCGACGCGCGCGGGTCGTCCGCTGCGCGGAGCAAAAAGAGCTAGCTGGCTGGCTGACAGCGGGCAAGGAAGGCTCTGACCGCTGGGCAGAGCGACGACGGGCGAGCGAGGCGCTGGGCAGGACGCAGCGCGGAGTTCCCACGACGCACACTGGTCGCCCCGAGAGGGCCCCAGCGACGCGCGCGGGTCGTCCGCGGCGCGAGGCCAGACTAGTAGTTGGACAGTCGAGAGAAGGCGCGGCTCGCGCGGGGCGATCCTCAGGTCAAGCCTCGCGGATAAACTCGGTGAAGCCGACCTCCCTGGCAACGGCCGTCGCCTCCCTTCTGCAACGCTTCGTGCGCGCCGCAAACTGCTCCAGCTGCTTTCGCAGGCCCTCCGGCGGCCCTGTCAGGAAGAACTCGATGCGCGGCGGCCGCATGAGCAAGAGGTCCTCGTGGCGCGTGGCGCGCGAGAGCAGCGCATAGAGCTCCAGCCGCCAGTCGTCGTCCTCCTTCTTGCCGTCCCCGACCTCGTGGCGGCCGCAGTCCAGGATCACGCCTGGGCGGCGTCGACCGGGGGAGCAGCGCGCCGGACAGCCGACTGCCCAGGGCGAGAGTCCACAGCTTCGAGGTCTGGCTGCGGACTGCTCGCGCCCAGCAGGTCTGGCCGCGAACTGCCCCAGAGCGCCGTTCCGCCCCGTCGCCTTCGCACGCGGTGCGCCCCTGGCGCGCCGCCGCGGTGATGACCCTGCCGCGCGAGAACGGGAAGCCCGTTCGGGTGACCTTGGAGGCGCGGAAGGTGAACGGCTCCGACGCGCGGGGCTCGATGCACACCGAGAAGGCGACGGGGCGGGGGAACGGCGCTCCGGGGGCGGCCAGACCTCCCGGGCGCGAGCAGTCCGCGGCCAGACCTCGGCCCCGTGGACTCTCACCCTGGGCCGTCGGCTGCCCGGCGCGCTGCCCCCTCGGCCGACGTCGCCCAGGCGCGATCCTGGACTGCGGCCGCCACGAGGTCGGGGACGGCAAGAAGGAGGACGACGACTGGTGGCTGTAGCTCTTTGCGCTGCTCTCGCGCGCCACGCGCCGCGATGACCTCCTGCTCATGCGGGCGCCGCGCGTCGAGTTCTTCCTGGCAGGACCGCCGGAGAGCTTGCGGAAGCAGCTGGAGCAGTTTGCGGCGCGCACGAAGCGGCGCAGGAGGGAGGCGACGGCCCTCGCCAGGGAGCTCGGCTTCACCGAATTTATCCGCGAGGCCTGACCTGAGGATCGCCCCGCACGAGCCGCGCCTTCTCTCGACTGTCCAACTACTAGTCTGGCCTCGCGCCGCGGACGACCCGCGCGCGTCGCTGGGACTTCTCGGGGCGACCGCCGCGCGCCGCGGGAACTCCGCGCTGCGTTTTGCCCGGCGCCTCGTTCGCCCGTCGTCGCTCTGCCCAGCGGTCAGAGCCTTGCCCGCTGTCAGCCAGCCAGTTGGCTAGCCAGCTCTCTCTGCTCCGCGCGGCGGACGACCCGCGCGCGTCGCTGGGGCCCCGCCTGGGGCGACCGGCGCGCGTCGCGGGGACTCCGCGCTGCGCTGCGCCCGCAGCCTTGGATTTTTGGAGTGCGCGGGCAAAGAGGGAGGAAAAGAAGAAGGGGCGAAAGCGGGCGCGATCCTCGCGAGGGGCGTGCCCATATGGGCGTCGCGGCGCGCGGGCGCTGCCGTCGGGGCCCCCGCGGAAGCTGCCTGCGGCGGCCGCGCCCAATGTCACGAGTGTTCGGACAGGCATGCTCGAGCCATTCGCACTCATACGCGTACCTTTGCACCAGGCGTAGCCATGATCGCATTCATGCAAATATACTCACTCGCACGCAGACCCACTCGCACTCAGACTCACTCGCGCCCTGACTCACCCGCGTTCATTCTCTCGTAATCAGACTTATCGTACTCCTCTGCGTTGTGTACCCCACCATATTCCGGCGCACCCCTCATGCGATTCGTGGCCCCATAGGGAGCACCACCGATGAAGATATTCACAATTGCGGCACTCACAACTGCATATGGTTGGGTCCTTCGCCAGGATAATTTCAGGAAGTCCGACGCCTGAGACCAGAACGTGTTTGGGCGGGCGTTCATGGACTTCTTGTAGACCCACCTACTTATGCAGCAGACGACACATAAGATGACAGTGTCAAGAGTCCACGGTGTGCGCGGTTTCCGAAAGCATGAAGCACTACGTGTGCATGTGGCGCGCGCCCACCGTCAGAACGCAGCTCTGGCGCGTGCATGGGCGTCACCAGACGGACAATGTCATGCATGCCTATCTGTAGTTCATGCTCGGACACACCTAGTAGATCCCCTAGCACATGATTCCCCATGGTGTTTATTTAGACTGATGAGTGATCCTGCCACGGCAGTTGCTGTGCCAAGTGTTACTATTCCATTAGCTTCGCCGTGTTATCATATCACACGCCCCGGTTTCTCAGCCCCCGTGACAAGCAGGATCCCAGGTGTGCAGGTGTCTCGCCGTCACGCTGCTGTGCCGACAGTCCGTGCAGCTGGCCCATCACAGGGCGTGCGTTTTCAGTGATGGCTACGAGCCATGGCACTGCACGTTTGGAGGCTGCGGCCGCTGACCCCGCTCTCCCAGCTGGGCTCGCTGCTTGCCTACAAGCTCCTGTGAATGCCGCTGTTGTGCCGCCGCCGCCGGCCAACCGTGTGCAGCGCGCCGCTGAGAGATGCCCCTGTCGTCTTTTCTTGACAGGGCGGTGCGCTGGCATTGCAGCCGAGCCCGTGCCGAGGGCCGTCCGACGAGTTGAGTGCCCTTTTTCTGAATCTGCTTTGTGGACGGAGGAGGGCGGGGATGTGCAGGCGCAAGTTGAATGGGGGCACTATAGCTCAGACTACGCGATATATGTCCTGTCTGTGGATATAGCCATATACGCAGGGAATGGGGATCTCATGAATCGGGGCAAATCTTGCAGAATGGAGGTCCAGCATCCCTGCACAACGGGCGGTGGCGTCGGGTGGCGGGCCTCCGCGCGAGACCTGGTCTGCCTCTCGATGGGCGAGGGCCAGGGCCCACCGCCGCTGCGTGCGCATGGCCAACTTTGGGGTAAGACGGCAGCTGCTGAGCGTCAGATGGAACAGCCGTGGGTGGGCGATGCGCTATGCCATGCTATGCTTGAGCTCTTTGCTGCACATATGCAGGCTGGGGCGCCATGCTGGCTCGAGCACCCCCAGCCGTGCGAGTGGAGACTTCAAGTCGTCAGCTCGTTTACTTGTCATCCGATGCGTGCTCTCCAGTCGTCCCCGGCAGTCCCGACGACCGATTCTGATCAGTGTGAACATGGTCAGACGTCAAGGGCCACCACTAGGATCGTTGCACTTAGACTGCCAGGGCTGCATGCCGCCCTGCTTGCGACCCCTGGAAACGGCAGATGTTCGCGCGGCAGGGGCTATGATAGGGATAGGAGGGAGTGGCGCACAACCAAAAAGAAAACGCACCCCGCCGGCTTGTGCAAGTGCGTCGCTGCTGCCACCGCCGATGCAGCACGTGCCATGTGGGAAGGGGATGCGGGCAGTATTCCAGGCGACGTGGGGGAGGATGGTAGGAGTACGTGACGGACTGCCACGCTTCCTTGTCCCCTGGGACCCCTATTCTGGCACAGACGAAGGATGGGCCCCTGACCATGTTGCTCGGCGCGCGCGCCGTGTCCGACGCGACCTCGAACTTGATCGCTTTCGACGGCTAGATGTCCCCCCGACATCAGGTCTGGTTACCTCTGCCACCTCGCAGGTTCGCGATGACGTGGCGGAGGTTCGACCCACGGGCCCGCCTGAGGCTGATGAGGAGAAGGCGCATGTCGAGGCGCGTGTGGCGACTCGCAGAGGGGAACAGTTCCCGCCCCCCCGCCCGCCCCTGTGCCGCTAGCGCCTGAAGCACGGAGCGCATTGCGCAGAACCGTGCGCAGGCGCGTAACTGAAGGGTGGCTGAACTCCAGGACGAGAGACAGGCTCGCTGCCTCGCTTGCGCAAAATAGCCCCTTGGACCCTGGATCCCAATGTTGGCAGAGGATTGTTTGGATAAGTTGCTGCCTGCCAACTATCATGAGATGTTGGGGATCGTCGTTCGGTCTTGTGCGGGGAAGTGGAAGTGCAGAATAGCATGTTGCCGCTGTCTTCTTCTCCACCTCTTTCAGCCGCCTCCCGCTGTCCACCCGCTCTCTGTTGGCGCGCAACGCCGGGGGGCCTGCGGCGCGATGACTCAGGACCATGCTGTTGCTGCCTTCTGTGCTTCGATTGCGATCTCGGCGCCTCCCTCTCCGTTCTGTCTCCAGCTGCCGCCCTAGTTCCAGAGGTTTCGGGCGCCGCACCTTGCGCGGCGAACCTCTCTCGGGGCGGGCAGACGCGCGCGCCTGCCCGCGCCCGCGCATCGGGCTCGCCGGGCCATCTCATCCTCACCACTTCTCTGCCGAGCTTCCAGCTTGCCATGGTCGGGGCCGGGGGCGGGGCTGGCATGTTGACGGGGAAGGGGTTGCTACTGTGGCGTTGGAGCAGGCGCTGGCCGCAGGTCGAGCGCGCGAAAATCGCGCACTCCCGCTGGCCCCTGCCTCGCCCCCCGCCCCCCACTCAGCTGCGTTTTCGTCGGCCTCTCTTGCCTCTTGGTGATTGCCTCTCTTGCCCAGGTCGAGAAGTTTCGGGCGCCGTGCCAGGTGCGGCGAACCTCCTTCGGGGCGGTCAGACACGCGCGCAGGCCCTGCCCGCGCATCGGACAAGCCAAGCAGTTTCACCTTCCCCATGGGTAGAGGTCTGTTGGCGGGGACGTAGTTCGCACTGCGGCGATGCGGTAGGCATGGGGCGCAGGTCGAGCGTGCGAAAATCGTCGCTCCCGCTGGCCCCTGCCTCGCACGCGCCCACTAAGCTGCCCTTTTGGCTTTTTGCAGGCCATCTCACCAGCTCCCCTCTTTGATCTGCCTCCTCTTGCCTTTTCCTTACTGATGTTGCTTTGCAATGCGCCTTGAGCGCTTTCCGACGATCTGGGGGCGGTGCGGGATAGGTGACGGGGGCGGGGAAGTTTCACCGAACCTTGGCGCCCGTGCTGCTGGATACCGCGTGATTCTGCCATCAGCTAGTGAGTGCCGCACCAAGCTGACCGTCTGTTAGGCGAATCAGAGCGCAATCCAATACTGCGTTTCACCCACCCAGTACACCGCTTCGTGGCCCCATAGGGAGTTCCGCCGAAGGCCCCAGTGCTACCGCCCGCATCATGCGTCACCCACACCCAATTCGGCACACCCCTCACACGCTTCGTGGCCCCATAGGGAGCCCCACCGAAGGCACCAGTGCTGCCGCCCGCATGCGTCATCCCCCACCAAATGCAGCCCCTCGTGGCTCCATAGGGAGCTCCGCCGAAGGCCCCAGTGGCGCAGCCCGCATGCGTCACCCCCACCCAGTACAAGGTTTCGTGACCCCACAGGGAGCTCCACCGAAGGCCCCAGCGGCACCGCCCGCATGCGTCATCCCCCACCCAGTACAACGCTTCGCGGCCCCATAAGGAGCTCTGCCGAGGCCACCAATGGCACCGCCCGCATGCGCCACCCCCTCCGAGTCTACCGCTTCGTGGCCCCATAGGGAGCTCCACCGACGTCCACAGTGGCACCGCCCGAATGCGTCATCCCCCGACCAATACAGCGCTTCGTGGCCCCATAGGGAGCTCCACCGAAGGCCCCAGTGGCACCGCCCGCATGCGTCACCCCCACCCAATACAGCGCTTCGTGGCCCCATAAGGAGCTCCACCGAACCCCCCAGTGGCACCGCCCGCGTGCGTCACTCCTACCAAGTATACCGCTTCGGGGGCCCATAGGGAGCTCCACCGAGGGCCCCACTGGCACCGCCCGCATGCGTCGTGCCCCACCCAATACAACGCTTCGTGGCCCCATAGGGAACTCCACCGAGGGTCCCAGTAGCACCGCCCGCATGCGTCATCCCCACCCATTACAGCCCTTCGTGGCCCCATAGGGAGCTCCGCCGAAGGCACCAGTGCTACCGCCCGCATGTGTCACCCACACAAATTTCGGCACACCCCTCACACATTTCGTGGCCCCATAGGGAGTTCCACCGAAGGCCCCAGTGGCACCGCCCGCATGCGCCACCCCCACCCAGCACAGCGTTTCGTGGCCCCACAGGGAGCTCCACCGAAGGCCCCAGCGGCGCAGCCCGCATGCATCATCCCCCACCCAGTACAGCGCTTCGTGGCCCCATAGGGAGCTCAGCCGACCCCATTGGCACCGCCCGCACGCGCCACCCCCACCCAATACAGCGCTTCGTGGCCCCATAGGGAGCTCCACCGAAGGCCAGTGGCACCGCTCGCATGCGTCACCCCCGCCAGTGCATCGCTTCGTGGCCCCATAGGAGCGATCACCAAGGCCGCAGTGGCACCGCCCACATGCGTCACCCCCACCCAGTGCAGCGCTTCGTGGCCCCATAGGGAGCTCCGCCGACGGCCCCACCGGCACCGCCCGCATGCCCCCACCCAGTTCAGCGCTTTGTGTCCCCATGGGAAGCTCCACCGAAGGCCCCAGTGGCACCGCCCGCATGCGTCACCCCCACCGAGTTCAGCGCTTCGTGGCCGCATAGGGGTTTCAACGGGAGGCCCCAGTGGATGCACATGCATGCGTCGACCCAGCCCAGTGCAGCGTTTCGTGGCCCAAAAGGAGCTCCAACGAAGGCCCCAGTAGCGGTGTTCGCATGCGTTCCCCCCGCCCAGCACAACGCTTCGTGCCCTCATGGGGAGCTGCACCGAAGGCCCCGGTGGCTGTACTCGCCTGTGTTTCCCCACCCATTACACTGTTTTGTTGTTCCGTAGAGGGCTCCACCGAAGGCCCCAGTGGCGGCCCCGCCCCACTGCGGCGCACCCCTCACACTTTTCGCGGCCCCGTGGCGGCCCCGCCCCACATCGGCGCGGCACACCATTCGCATGCTTCATCGCCGCGTGAGAAGATCTTCCGAAGGCGATACCGGCAACGACGGTACTCACAACTGCAAGTGGTTGGGTTCTTCGCCAAGAAAATGTTTGGAGAAATGCCGTAAACGAAACGAGACTCCACAAAACCCGAGTCGGAATCAAGATGCGGAGTGGGGAGCTGGAGTCGGACCCGAAATCGGGAGACGGAGAAAAAAATTAGCCTGGCGAAGAACCCAACCATATGCAGTTGTCAGTACCGCAGCTGCGGGTTTCATCTTCAGTGGAACTCCCCATCGGACCACGGAACGTGTGAGGGGTGTGCCGAGATGGGTGCCACTGGGGCATTCGGTGAAGCTCCTTATGGGGATATGAAACACGCGCGGGGCGTGCCGACATGGGTGGCGGAAGCGCATGTGAGGGCCGCCGCTGGGGCCTCCAGTGGAGCTCCCTATGGGTCCCCGAAACATGATGTTGCTGCGGGGGGGGGTGCCGGGATGGGTGGCGGAGACGCATGTAAGCGCCGCTACTGGGGCCTTCGGTGGAGCTCCCTATGGGGCCACGAAGCGCGTGAGGGGTGTACTGGGATGTGTGGCGGGGACGCATGTGGGCGCCGCCACTGGGGCCTTCGGTGCAGCTCCCTATGGGGCCACGAAACGTGTGAGGGGTGTGCCGAATTGGGTGCGGGTGGTGACGCATGCGGGCGGTGCCACTGGGGCCTTCGGTGGAGCTCCCTATGGGGCCACGAAACCTGTTGTTGTGAGGGGCGTGCCGGGATGGGTGGCGGGGACGCGTGTGAGCGCGGCCGCTGGGGCTTTCGGTGGAGCTCCCTATGGGGCCACGGAACGTGTGAGGGGTGTGCCGAATTGGGTGGGTGTGGGTGACGCATGTGAGCGCCGCCACTGGGGCCTCCGGTGGATGATGGGGCCACGAAACCTGTGACGGATGTGCCGAAATGGGTGTGCGGGACGCATGCGCATGTGAGCGCCGCCACTGGGGCCTTCGGTGGAGCTCCCTATGGGGCCACGAAACGTGTGAGGGGTGTGCCGAATTGGTTGTGCGGGACGCATGCGGGCGGCAGCACTAGGACCTTCGGCGGAGCTCCCTATGGGGCCACGAAGCGTGTGAGCGAAGAACCCAACCATATGCAGTTGTCAGTACCGCAGCTGCGGGTTTCATCTTCAATGGAACTCCCCATAGGACTACGGAACGTGTGAGGGGTGTGTCGAGATGGGTGCCATTGGGGCATTCGGCGAAGCTCCCTGTGGGGCCACGAAACACGCGCGGGGCGTGCCGACATGGGTGGCGGAAACGCATGTGCCGGCCGCCACTGGGGCCTCCAGTGGAGCTCCCTATGGGTCCCCGAAACATGATGCTGCTGCGGGGGGGGGGGCCGGGATGGGTGGCGGAGACGCATGTAAGCGCCGCTACTGGGGCCTTCGGTGGAGCTCCCTATGGGGCCACGAAGCGCGTGAGGGGTGTACTGGGATGTGTGGCGGGGACGCATGTGAGCGCCGCCACTGGGGCCTTCGGTGCAGCTCTCTATGGGGCCACGAAACGTGTGAGGGGTGTGCCGAATTGGGTGCGGGTGGTGACGCATGCGGGCGGTGCCACTGGGGCCTTCGGTGGAGCTCCCTATGGGGCCACGGAACCTGTTGTTGTGAGGGGCGTGCCGGGATGGGTGGCGGGGACGCATGTGAGCGCGGCCGCTGGGGCCTTCGGTGGAGCTCCCTATGGGGCCACGAAACGTGTGGGGGGTGTGCCGAATTGAGTGGGTGTGGGTGACGCATGTGAGCGCCGCCACTGGGGCCTCCGGTGGATGATGGGGCCACGAAACCTGTCAGGGATGTGCCGAAATGGGTGTGCGGGACGCATGCGCATGTGGGCGCCGCCAGTGGGGCCTTCGGTGGAGCCCTCTATGGGGCCACGAAACGTGTGAGGGGTGTGCCAAAGTGGGTGTGCGTGACGCACGCGGGCGGCATCACTGGGGCCTTCGGTGGAGCTTCCTATGGGGCCACGAAACGTGTGAGGGGTGTGCCGAATTGGGTGTGGGTGACGCATGCGGGCGGCAGCACTGGGGCCTTCTGTGGGGCTCCCTATGGGGCCACGAAACGTGTGAGGGGTGTGCCGAATTGGGTGTGCGGGACGCATGCGGGCGGCAGCACTGGGGCCTTCGGTGGGGCTCCCTATGGGGCCACGAAACGTGTGAGGGGTGTGCCGAATTGGGTGTGCGGACGCATGCGGGCGGCAGCACTGGGGCCTTCGGTGGGGCTCCCTATGGGGCCACGAAACGTGTGAGGGGTGTGGAAATGGGGCGAAGCGTGTGAGGGGTGTGCCGAATTGGGTGTGCGGGACGCATGCGGGCGGCAGCACTGGGGCCTTCGGTGGGGCTCCTATGGGGCCACGAAACGTGTGAGGGGTGTGCCGAATTGGGTGTGCGGGACGCATGCGGGCGGCAGCACTGGGGCCTTCGGTGGGGCTCCCTATGGGGCCACGAAACGTGTGAGGGGTGTGCCGAATTGGGTGTGCGGGACGCATGCGGGCGGCAGCACTGGGGCCTTCGGTGGGGCTCCCTATGGGGCCACGAAACGTGTGAGGGGTGTGCCGAATTGGGTGTGCGGGACGCATGCGGGCGGCAGCACTGGGGCCTTCGGTGGGGCTCCCTATGGGGCCACGAAACGTGTGAGGGGTGTGCCGAATTGGGTGTGCGGGACGCATGCGGGCGGCAGCACTGGGGCCTTCGGTGGGGCTCCCTATGGGGCCACGAAACGTGTGAGGGGTGTGCCGAATTGGGTGTGGGTGACGCATGCGGGCGGCAGCACTGGGGCCTTCGGCGGAGCTCCTATGGGGCCACGAAACGTGTGAGGGGTGTGCCGAATTGGGTGTGGGGACGCATGCGGGCGGCAGCACTGGGGCCTTCGGCGGAGCTCCTATGGGGCCACGAAACGTGTGAGGGGTGTGCCGAATTGGGTGTGGGTGACGCATGCGGGCGGCAGCACTGGGGCCTTCGGCGGAGCTCCTATGGGGCTACGAAACGCTGTACTGGGTGGGTGAAACGCAGGGAAGAGGGGGAGGAGGGAGGAGGAGGGGGAGGAGGAGGAGGAGAGGAGGGGAGAGGAGAGGAGAGGAGGACGCGGGGACCGTCTCTTCAAAACGAGGACCCAACACCACAGGATGGTTGGGAAAAAATCGGGAACCGTGCACGAAATTGGGCCCCATCGGATCAGAGCGGGAATACAAAGCAGTCATTGTAATTCTGGTCATTTATAATTCCGGTCATTTCCAATTCCGGCCACGAATTGCAAATGAGAGGTGCCGACGGGAAGGCATGTGCGCAAGCGCTACGCCCAACGTGTCTCCAAGGCGTCAGGGCGCAGCTTCTGCTTACGCTCGTAAAAGATAAAAACTAACGGCAACAGCAACGTCGTCGCCGCTCCGTGTGACACGCAGGATTTGCGTGTCACGTCTACGCGAAACGCAAATCCTGCGTGTCGCGTCGCCTGGCCGCCCCGAGCGCGTTCCGGGTGACACGCAGGATTTGCGTGTCACATTTGCTTACGCGACGCCGCCCCGAGCGCGTTCCGTGTCACGTCAGTCTGAAGCCTCAAGGCCGCCGAGTGACTGACACGCAGGCTTCGCGTGTCGCGCAGACGCGAACGCCTCCGTGACACGCATATTCTGCGTGTCCCTGCGCGGCGTTCTCGAGGTGACACGCAGATTCTGCATGTCCCGGCCCTGGCCCCCGGCCTCTGAAGCGCCACGGTCCCCGGCCCTTGGCCCCCTCCTGCTGGGGCCCGCGTGACACGCAGATTTGCGTGTCCCGACCCCGGCCCCCGGGACACTCGGCGCGCGACACGCAAATTTTGCGTGTCCGCCATCCTGGTGGGGCCCGCGTGACACGCAAATTCTGCGTGCCCCCACCCCGGCCCCCGGACCCCCGGCGTGCGACACGCAGATTTTGGGCCCGCGTGACCCGCAGATTCTGCGTGTCCCCACCCCGGCCTCCGGGACACCCGGCGCGCGACACGCAGATTTTGCGTGTCCCCACCCCGGCACCCGGACCCCCGGCGTGCGACACGCAGATTTTGGGCCCGCGTGACACGCAGATTCTGCGTGTCCCCACCCCGGCCCCCAGGACCCCTGGCGTGCGACACGCAAATTTTGCGTGTCCGCCCCCCTGGTGGGGCCCGCGTGACACGCAGATTCTGCGCGTCCCCACCGCAGCCCCCGGACCCCCAGCGTGCGACACGCAGATATTTTGAGCCCGTATGACACGCAGATTCTGCGTGCCCCTGCGCGGCGTTCTCGAAGTGACACGCAGATTCTGCATGTCCCGGCCCTGGCCCCCGGCCTCTGGACCTCCGGGAGCGCCACGGTCCCCGGCCCTTGGCCCCCACCTGCTGGGGCCCGCGTGACACGCAGATTCTGCGTGTCCCGACCCCGGCCCCCGGGACACCCGGCGCGCGACACGCAGATTTTGCGTGTCCGCCCTCCTGGTAGGGCCCGCGTGACACGTAGATTCTGCGTGTCCCCACCCCGGGCCCCAGACCCCCGGCGTGCGACACGCAGATTTTGGGCCCGCGTGACACGCAAATTCCGCGTGTCCCCACCGCGGCCTCCGGGACCCCGGGCGTGCCACGCGCAGATTTTGCGTGTCCGCCCCGCCATGGTGGGGCCCGCGTGACACGCAGATTCTGCGTGTCCCCACCCCGGCCCCCGGACCCCCTGGCGTACGACACGCAGATTTTGGGGCCGCGTGACACGCAGATCCTGCGTGTCCCCACCCCGGCCCCCAGGACCCCTGGCGTGCGACACGCAGATTTTGCGTGTCCGCCCCCCTGGTGGGGCCCGCGTGACACGCAGATTCTGCGCGTCCCCACCCCATCCCCCAGACCCCGGGCGTGCAACACGCAGATTTTGAGCCCGTGTGACACGCAGATTCTGCGTGCCCCTGCGCGGCGTTCTCGAGGTGACACGCAGATTCTGCATGTCCCGGCCCTGGCCCCCGGCCTCTGGACCTCCGGGAGCGCCACGGTCCCCGGCCCTTGGCCCCCACCTGCTGGGGCCCGCGTGACACGCAGATTCTGCGTGACCCCCGGCGGGCGACGCGCAGATTTTGCGTGTCCGCCCGCCTGATTCTGCGTGTCCCGCCCCAGGCGCGCTCCGTGTGACACGCAGATTTTGCGTGTCACGTGTGCGCGACACGCAGGATTTGCGCGTCACGTCTACGCGTGTCCGATCGAGGATGGCGCGCCCCAGATCCAGACTCGGGCGCGCACTCGAATGCATTTGCCCTGGAGCCTCCGGGGCCCAACAAACGCGTTCATTTCCAATTCCGGTCATTTGCAATTCCGGCCACGAATTAGAAATGAAGCGCGCCGAAGGGGCGGCGGAGGCCACGTGCAGCACACGAATTAGAAATGAGCCCTCTGATTTTAGACACGCAAATTGGGAAAACGACCGCGCATGGAGACGGAATAAATTAGCCTGGCGAAAGACCCAACCATATGCAATTGTGAGTACCGTCGTTGTACGCATCGCATTCGGAGGAGCTCCCTGTAGGGCCACGAAACGTGTGAGGGGTGTGCCAAAATTTGTCCAGTGGGCGCATGCAAAAGTATCCACTTGGGCAGTGGGACCTTCGGTGGAGCTCCCTGTGGGGCCACGAGACGCGTGAGGGGTGTGCCGGAATGAGCGTGGGTGACGCGTGCGGGCGGTGGCACAAGGGCACTCGTTGGAGCTCCCTACGGGTGGAGCTCCCTATGGGGCCACGAAGCGCGTGAGGGGTGTGCCGGAATGGGCGCGGGTGACGCATGCGAGCGGTGGCACCGGGGCCTTCGTTGGAGCTCCCTATGGGGCCACGGAACGTGTGAGGGGTGTGACGACATGGGTGTGGGTGGCGCACGAGGGGGGTGGCACCGGGGCCTTCGGTGGGGCTTCCCAAGGGACCACGAAGTGTGTGATTGGTGTGCCGAGATGGGTGTGGGTGACGCATGCGGGCGGTGGCAATGGCGCTCTCGGTGGAGCTCCCTATGGGGCCACGAAGCGTGTGAGGAGTGTGCCGAAATGGGTGTGGGTGACGCATGCGGGCGGTGGCACTAGGGCTTTCCGTGGACCTTCCTATGGGGCCACGAAGCGTGTGAGGGGTGTGCCGACATAGGTGTGGTTGACGCATGCGGGCGGTGGCACCGGGGCCTTCGGTGATGCCCCCGACGGGGCCACGAAACGTGTGAGAAGTAAAGCGACATGAGTGTGAGTGATGCATGCGGGAACTGGCAGTGGCGCCTTTGGTGGAGCTTCCCATGGGGCCACGAAACGCTGTCCTGGGTGGTGGCTGACGCATGCGGGCGGTGCCGCTGGGGTCTTCGATGGAGCCCTCTTGTGGGGCCACGAAAACGCTGTAGCGGGTGGTGGTTGACGCGGGCGGTGGCACTGGGACCTTCGGTGGAGCTCCCTATTGGGCCACGAAGCGATGTGCTGGGTGGGGAAACGGGCGGTCCCACTGGGATCTTCGGTGGAGCTCCCTACGGGGCCACGAAGCGCTGTACTGGGTGGGTGAAACGCAGGGAGGCTGTGCTGGGTGGTTGTTGACGCGCGCGGGCGGTCCCACTGGGACCTTCGGTTGGGCTCCCTGAGGGGCCACGACGCGCTGTACTGGGTGGGTGAAACGCAAGGAAAAAGAGCTGTGCTGGGTGGTTGTTGACGCATGCGGGCGGCCTCACTGGGGCCTTCGGTGGAGCTCCCTATGGGGCCACGAAGTGCTATACTGGGTGAGTGAAACGCAAAGAAAAAGGGCTCTGCTGGGTGGTTGTTGACGCATGCGGGCGATCCCACTGGGACCTTCGCTGGGGCTCCCTATGGGGCCACGACGCGCTGTACTGGGTGGGTGATCTGCAAGAAAAAAGATTGTGTTGGGTGGTGTTTGACGCATGCGGGCGGTCCCACTGGGACCTTCGGTGGAGCTCCCTATGGGGCCACGAGACGCTGTACTCGGTGGGTGAAACGCAAGGGAGAAGGGCTGTGCTGGGTGGTGGTTGACGCACGCGGGCGGTCTCAGTGGAGCCTTCGGTGGAGCTCCCTATGGGGCCACGACGCGCTGTACTGGGTGGGTGAAACGCAGGGAGGAAAGGCTATACTGGGTGGTGGGTGACGGATGCGGGCGGTCCCCCTTCGGGCCTTCGGTGGAGCTCCCTATTGGGCCACGAAGCGATGTGCTGGGTTGTGGATGGCGCATGCGGGTGATCCCACTGGGGCCTTCGGTGGAGCTCCCTACGGGGTCACGAAACGCTGTACTGGGTGAGTGAAGCGCAGGGAAGAGGGAGGAGGGGGAGGAGGATGGAGGAAAGAGGCGGGAGGAGAACGCGGGGACCGTCTTTTCAAAACGAGGACCCAACACCACAGGATGGTTGGAAAATTAGCCTGGCGCAGGGCCCAACCGTATGCAACTGTGAACGCCGCAGTTATGAGTATCATCTTCGCCCGCGCTGCCTATGGGGCCACGAACCTCGCGAAGGGCGTGCCGACGTGCGTGGCGGAGCACACAACGCGATCGAAGACGAATGGTCTGTGTGCGAGAGACTGAGAACGAGTGAGTCGGATTGTAAATGAATCTGCGCGCGCGTGAGTCTACATGCATAAATGTCGACGCCCATGTCGGCGCGCATCTCACGAAGATCGCGCCCGCTTCCTTCCCGTTTTTTTTCTCCCTCTTTGCCCGTGCGCGCCCACGCCCAAGGCTGCAGGCGCGGTGCCGCACGGAGTCCCCGCGACGCGCGCCAGTCGCCCCGAACGGGCCCCGGGGACACGCGCGGGTCGTCCGCTGCGCGGAGCAGAGGGAGAGAGAGAGAGAGAGAGAGAGAGAGCGAGCAGGCTGGTTCCCACCCGGGACGCGCAGCCCGAAAGCGGCCTCAATACGTCAAGTACGACGAGAAACCTCCGAATATCGAAAGTGGCCGCCATGCGAACTCCGCCACTGGGCCGCCATGCGAGTTCCGCCACGGAGACCTTCGGTGGAGCTCCCTGTGGGGACGCGGGAAGCTTTATTGGGTGGTGGATGACGCACGCGGGCGGTCCCACTGGGGCCCTCGGTGGGGCTCCATATGAGGTCACGAAGCGTTGTACTGGGTGGTGGATGACCCACGCGGGCGGTCCCACTGGGGCCTTCGGTGGAGCTCCCCATGGGGCCACGAAGTGCTGTGCTGGGTGGTGGATGACGTATGCGGTCGGTCCCTCTGGGGCGTTCGGTGGAGCCACCTATGGAGATGACGCATGCGGGCGGCCCCACTGGGGCTTTCAGTGGAACCCCCTATGGGGTCACGAAGCGGTGTACTGGGTGGTGGATGACGCATGCGGGCAGTCCCACTGGGGCCTTCGGTGGAGCCCCCTATGAGGCCACGGAATGCTGTGCTGGGTGGTGGATGACGCATGCGGGCGGTCCCTCTGGGGCCTTCGGTGGAGCCACCTATGGAGATGACGCATGCGGGCGGCCCCACTGGGGCTTTCAGTGGAGCCCCCTATGGGGTCACGAAGCGGTGTGCTGGGTGGTGGATGACGCATGCGGGCAGTGCCGGTGGGGCCTTCGGTGGAGCTCCCTATGTGGCCACGAAATGCTGTACTGGGTAGTGGATGACGCATGCGGGCGGTCCCACTGGTGCCTTCGGTGGAGCCCCCTATGGGGCCGCGAAACGCTGTACTGGGTTGTGGATGACGCATGCGGGCGGTCCCACTGGGAGGTTCGGTGGGGCCCCCTATGGGACCGCGAAACGCTGTACTGGGTGGTGGATGACGCATGCGGGCGGTCCCACTGGGACCTTCGGTGGAGCCCCCTATGAGGCCACGGAATGCTGTGCTGGGTGGTGGATGACGCATGCGGGCGGTCCCACTGGGGCCTTCGGTGGAGCTCCTCATGGGGTCACGAAGCGCTGTACTGGGTGGTGGATGACGCATGCGGGCGGTCCCACTAGGGCTTTCGGTGGAATCCCCTTATGGGGCCACGAAACGCTGTGCTAGGTGGTGGATGACGCACGCGGGCGGTCCCAGTGGGGCCTTCGGTGGAGCTCCCTATGTGGTCACGAAATGCTTCGCTGGATGGTGGATGTCGCACGCGGGCGGTCCCACTGGAGCCTTCGGTGGAGAGGGAGGAGCGGGAGGAGGAGGATGAAGAGGAGGGAGGAGGGGGAGCAGGAGGAGAGGAGGAGGAGGAGGAGGAGGAGGGACGCGGAACGCTGTCTCTTCAAAACGAGGACCCAACACCAAAGGATGGTTAGGACAAATGAACGCACCGTCAGATCTATGAATTTGTGATCTCATAAGGTCGGTCGCCGCGAATGATGCAACAATCGCCTCGACACCGTGCGTATTACCGAACGGGCGGATGCACCTACGCGCGCCGCACCATGATTGAATCCCGATTCCAATTCGGTTGCTCGCTCATGGGGGTGCCAGCCCCGGTGCGCAGTGCAACGGTATTCCTCTTATGCGGAAGAGTAATTCGGTCTCGTGAAACCCCGTTGCAATCGCTCATTGATGCAGTGCTGACTGGCCACTACTCCAGAAATGCTCAAACCTTCCTTGCGGTTTCTGCAGTTGCCAATGCACATTGTGATCAAAGCTGGCAACATAGTTCCCGTGATGAGCCCGAAGTTCAACCCACCATGTCCCAAGACCGACAGCCCAAACCATTGTATGGGGTGGTATTGTGGGTCGTCGCCCACGCAAGCCGCGCCTGCGTGGATCGTCGTCAAATGGCACTCCCTCGGCAACGACGCGAAATACATAACAGCGTTCCCTAAGGTTCTCGTGATACTCCAGGCCCAGATCAAACGACATCGCCAATCCATGTTCTGTTCCACCGCGCTGCACACCTGCAAGCACAGAGATGCCAGAGCAAAGGCAGAATGAAGTGCGGAGCGCGTAAGTGTAGCAGCGTGCACAGGGGGGAGGGGGGAGACGGATGTATAATGTGCGGCGCGAGTGCGGCGGAGTCTTGCGTTCCGAAGTTCCTCGACATCCTGATGCATGACGACCGAACCACTATTGCATGCGGAATTGGGTCGATCGGCCGCGCATGCGGGAAAAGGGGTGGCAACGTTGCCCATGCTAGCGGGGGCGTGCTATCGCGGCGCAAATGTGTTCTCGCCAAGCACCTCCTCGACTTGGTGCGAAGTTTGTCGGGGCCTGCTGGGGCGCGCATTCTTTTCTCCTCCATTTTCGATTTTTGCATCAGAAACAATTGTTTCCTCCGTCGGGTTGCACCTGAAACAATGGGCACCAGGCAGTGGTTATGCAACAACGAACTCATGAGACAACAGACGCAAACGGCGTCAGGGGTGAAATAGCTTGGCCTTGAGCAGACGAGGAAGAAGAAGAGGGAACAATGAGGATGAGGAGGGGAAGGAGGTCACATAACCTCCAGGTCAGCGAAGCCTGGCGCTGGCTCCAAAGAAATGATGAGGAAATCCCCGGGGTCGTGGAGTACCATTCGCGCTGCAGATCGTTGCGGGGCAATGTCGAGCAACCCCCACCACCGGCGCAACATATTTTATCAAATGTATTTCTGGACCCGAACAGGCAAAAAGCGGCACCTCTCGAGCGCGAAAGATACCCGTACCCTTACCGAGACAGGGTGGCAAGGGTCCGGGGGGGCGCTTCGTCGAAGCTGACGGCGGCTGCACAAGTGTAGAAGCGACGGCCGATCGAGCATTGCAGACCGCTGTCTTCTCGAGGCGCACGTTAGCACCGATCGCGCGTGCGCTCGAATCGGCGGAGTGGCCGACCCCGCGTTGGTTGCTGTAGATGTAGACCAGCTGCATAGGGGGCGCGCCCCCAGAGACACATATCCCGGCGTTGAGGAATCAACGCGCGCTCGGGGGTGCATGCGAACAACTCTGGCGCGAACGTCACAGCGCGACAACCGCCCAATCGCGAATTGATCGATGCAGAGACATCGCGGCTCTGATCGCTGGGCGAGATCGCCAGAGGCCGCCCCCCTTGGACGGCCGTCCGCGGATCACCCGCGCTAGGTGCGGTTGCCCCCAGAAAACGGGGCGTCGCAGCTCCAACCCAGCAAGGTCCGGGTATGTTTCGGTGGTTTCAGGCAGGTCCCCGTACCTAGCCGAGGTGGCGGCAGGCCCAAAACGCTTTCGAGCACATCACATGCCCTCCAGAACCGTCCCCAACGTGGCCGCTGCGGCCCCCTGGGGGCGCGACATTGCAACGTCGTTCCGCAAGGCATGCCCAGACGCATTGGTTGCCAGGATGATGGCGAGGCAGCGCATCTGGTTATCAATTGGGACAGGCGCCACCACAAATGGGCGGCTTCGAGCCGCGCACGCACCGCGATGACCCATGACGTCCCTAACAAAAACCAGCGCTTGTCGCTGCAATCAGACACCCAACCATCGAGCGCGCCGTTGCGTCTTGACACGCGGATGCTGCGCTGGCGCGCGCGGGGCAAGCTGACCGGGCACAATAGCAAACGCCCAGTCCCCCAGACGGCCCATCTCACCTTGGCTGGCCCCGGGTACGGGTATCTTTCGGACCTTTTCACGGGCGAGAGAAGCTAGGCATTGGCCACTCCAACGTCAGTAACTTTCTGCCCCCAAGCAATGGACAGCCCCCAACCCAATTGTCATCGTTTTGTGGCCTCTCCAATAATGAGCCGTTTCTGTTGTTAGTGCCTCTTTTCCGTAATATGGGTGAAATAACTACGAGATCAGAAAAGAACGGTCACCCGCGTGCCAAATTCATGCCAGGAGCGATCAGATCGAAGCGTTTTGTGCCCCCTGCCGACACAGGGCGCCAGGGCAACGAAATTCCGACTGCGGGGCGGGGGGCTTGCAGCGCCTGGGCGCCGGCTGCGGTGCGCCGTTCGCCTGCCGCTGGCCGCTGCTGTTATCGAGCGTGCTGGCGGGGCGCCGCCCGCTACGGCGCGGCGCCCTTGCCTCGGGGCCTGCCCCTGCCGCCGCTGGCAGCGCCGTCGCAGGAGCGGCGAAGGCTCGCGGTGATTTGCGCAAGACGCACCTCCGCCCCAGGACGCCCCGAGAGTGGCGACAATTTCGCAGATCGCTTCCCTCCGAGGGGGCGGCGAGGTCTCGTGGCGATCTGCGTGAGACGCACCTCCGCTGGGCCCCCGAGGAGCCCGCGAAAGTGGCGCCAGTTTTGCAGATCGCAGCGCCCCAGGGGACGGCGAGGTCTCGCGGTGATCTGAGCCGGACGCATCTCCGCTGGGCCCCCCAGGAGCCCGCGCACAAGCGGCGACGGTTTCGCAGATCGCAGTCCGCCGGGGGACGGCGAGGTTTCGCTGTGATCTGTGTAAGACGCACCTCTGCTGGGCCTCCCAGGAGCCCGCAAAACTAGCGACAGTTTTGCAGATCGCAGCCTCCCAAGGGACGGCGAGGTCTCGCGGTGATCTGCGTAGGGCGCGCCTCCGCTGGGCCCCCCAGCCTTGAGGAGCCAAACGCCTCCTACAGAGGCCTGATCGGCGAAATCCTGCGGAGTTAGGAAACGAGTCGGAAACATAGTTGAAACCGACGTTCGTTGAAAACCATAAAAAAAGTTGCGTTTTGAGTTGAGCGCTTTTCAAAAATAGTTGAGTTGAGCGTTTGAGTTCAAACGCCAGCGAAAAGTTTTTCGCGGCCCGACATTGCCGAATCCAGATTGATTCACACCGCAGTTCAACACGCCATATCAAACCATACCAAGGTCGCCTTCGGGCCCAGCATTGTTGGCCCACCAGGTTGTTTCAGAGGCCCTCGGAGGAACGCCATTGAAACGCGCGCGGTCGACAGCCGTGCGCCCTCCAATGCGCCCTGGGGCCCTTGATGAGGCCCTCTTGTCCTTCTCACGCTCGGGGGGGCCCAGTGGGGTCGGAGGATATCTTCGCGGGCCGCTGTTAGGGCGAGCAAACAGATAGGTGAGGGGATGACGGGTAGGGCCTAGAGGAGGTGGACGGGGAGGAGAGCAAGGAATAGGAGGAGGAGGATCAGGAAACATAGCAGCAACATGTAAGTGCACATAGGCATTCATGGGTTGCACCGTCGCCACTTTTGGCTCAAACTGTTTCGCTCGGTTGCTCACTTGTCGGCCATGCCATGTCCGACGCTTGGCTTGCGTTCGCCCTTGGCGACTCTGGCAATGAAGATGAGGCGACTGACGTCGATGGCGCAATGGACGTCGATGGCCTTGCAGATCATGGCGCAGATGGCGCCGCAGACGTCGATGGCGCCATGGGCGTCGATGGCGCAGATCGTGGCTCGCCGTTGCTCTTCCAGCTCGTCCCGTGGTCGCCGATTGACCGACGCAGGCTCTGGTACCCGACGGTGAGGGAGGCATCGTCGATGGAGGGGCCTCTAAGAGGCTTCGCGATCGCCCCGCTTCGCCGCTCGTTCGACGTGATCTCACTACGACCTCGCGACGACGGCCCACGATACCACTGTGAGGCCACGGCGACAGTAGCCGACAACGTCTTGGACATTGAGCGCCCCCCGAAGATTGTTTCAAGGGCTGCTGGCTCCATGATCGTGGGTGGCGACAGGAGGCGTCATGGCGAGACCGTCGAGATGATTGCAAGCTGTCTCGTGCATTGCGACCGCTGTGCGCTCCAACTGCTCAACGAAAGCATCCGTAGAGATGCCGCGTCGTTGCTGCTTTTCGTGGAGTTCTCAAGGTACGACGCTACGGAGCTCAACGTTGGACTGAAACGATATGATGCGGACTCGGCTGTGCCACTCCTGGACGCTACATCTAACACGGAGGCTCTCATGGACATAGCGCCCGACCTCGCCCTTAGCAAAGAGTTGGAGTCTGCGACACTCGCCAAGGATGGCCAGACTCCGAATCGAGCACACCTGTTTGGTTCAGAACATGGTTGGGCCGCTCTGATCAGTATTAAGGATGGCGAGCGCAGACGGCTCGTCAATTTCTTCGGCCCCACGCTGACATGGACCCAGGTTGTAGACCGCGGCACGGCTAAGTGTGCAAAGCAGGCGCTCATCGAGACGTGCGGCACGTTCATTGACGCGGACCATTACGACACACGGCTACGAATTGCAACCACAGATGCCGCATCAGCGAACTATATGACCGAGAGGGGCATGATGGCGGACCGCGAGAATGGATGGGTCAACATGCACATGCCGTGTAATGTTCACAAGGTTGCGACAGGCCACACCAAAACATACGACTTGGTAAAAGATGACATCACTGGAGCCATACAACTATCACTGTCAGTATCATCAGCATCGGCCATGAGCTCCTTCAGGCGCGCATTCACCACCGTGG
Organism: Prorocentrum cordatum; assembly: GCA_963575745.1. Lineage (NCBI taxonomy): Eukaryota > Dinophyceae > Prorocentrales > Prorocentraceae > Prorocentrum > Prorocentrum cordatum. The sequence goes on from CAUYUJ010016959.1 coordinate 245,977, forward strand.
CTCGCAAACGATTGGTGGTGGAGCGAGGGAGGCCAACTGCGTTGGACGAGGAGTATCGGGAGACCATGCTGAACCTCTTCCTGACCAAGGGGCAGAAGCACGGTGAGAAGGCGCACATGGCCAAAACTATTCTGAACGGCCCGTGGCAGAACCACTCCAAATTCGTTGTGTACATCGATGGTGAAGGTCCAATCCCAGCCAAGGTTCGAAGACAGGTGGAGAAGAATGTTGTACGTTGTCTGAACTTTGTTTGCTTGGGGAAGTCATTCAGCACCTACCCTCGTCATCGCTGGACGGGCGCGGACGTTTCCATTAATGAGATTGGTTTGGCTGCTTGCATATACGGGCTTCTTTTTCCAGCCTGCCAGTTGTTCGTGAAGTCTGCCGCGGGCCCGAGCGACGGTATGCACGAAGGTGACCGCGCGGCTGACAGTCGGCCTGCCGACCGACGGCCCCGCGCTGGCGGCGGGCCGCGGTCGGCTTCCCCGGCGGGCGGCGAGGTGCCCATGGGCGCCGCTGCAGCGCAGGCCGCGGAACACGGACACGCGCCGACATGGCGCCAATAGAATGAGACGGACAAGAAGAATACGTTGAAATGGGTGGAGACGGAGCCTCTCCACAAGTTGATGGCGATTCGGGTCACGATGGAGCCGTGGAGAGAGTTGATGGAGGCATACTTGTTCAGCGCAGGGGAAGATTGGGAACTCCGTCAGAGATGTGCGGAAGCAGCTCACCAGCTGGACCCGCAGACGTCGGACAGAAGGCAGTTCCGTTTGTCGACGTACGCTGGGCTGGTGTACGAGAAGGAGTTCTTCGAGGATTTGGACAAGGCGTGGGACTCCAGAATGTGGGACTTCATCCCATTGCAGTCTCGTACGTTTGCATTTCGGTCAGTGTGTTTCAGGATGTTGTCAAGGTCTGGTTGCTTGGTGAACCATTATCTTGTGAAGCCTGCGGACGAGTTCCCCGTTGCCCTCTTCGCCTTGATCCTGGGTGTGGACTGCGCCAAACAGCTGCAGGACCAACCGCGCTGCTTGCGGAATGTCTTCTCGGATCATATTTTGGAATCGTATCCAGGAGACGCGCTAGGCAACGAGGAGTGCATCGCGAAGTTGATCACTGTGGCCCAGATAACGCACGTGGAGAACGTTAAATGCGAGCACGACCACTCATCTTTCAAGAGGCACGTGGATGCGCAGAGCGTCAACACGAACCGTGCGAATTTCGATTATGTGAACGCGCAGGTCATGTGCCAGAAGTTCAGGGTACGGTTGAAGCGTTGCGGGCGGATCGTCATCGCGACGCATCGGGCATTGAAGAGCAGTCGTGAAGCCAAAGCGAAAGGACGTGAAAGATCGGGCCAGCATTCCAAATCAGTCAAGAAAAACATGGGCGGGGGAGGGGAGTGGAGAGCTGTCGTAAGACACCATTCCATTGGCACTGCTGAGCGCCCAGACCTTCGACGGATTGGCGAGCTGTACAGGGCCCGAGACAAGACTGGCCCAGAGGAGATGCGTCTTGCAGCCGCGGCCGCGAGTGGGGCCCGCAGCCACAGGGCAGGCGGCGCCTCATTCGGCCCGACTACACGGGACGTTCAGAGGTTCACAAGTAATAAAATTATGAAAGCACTTGTTGATAGGTATTGCAGCGGAGCCGGATCCGCCATACCTGTCTTACCATTGCTTGGGGGCACATTCTCTCCATCGGGTTGCGACGCAGATGTTGACACGCATCGGACGGCCGCTCGATCCGCGGCGAAGCAGCTCATGGCGTCCAAGAATAAGAAGCTGGATGCCTCGACAGACATTCTCGACGCGTGGGACGCGCAGCACGGGGCGGATCGGCTTCGGAACCTCATCGAGTTGGGCCCTACGCTGGCACCTTGCCAGCCTGCCCTGCAGCCGCTCCCCTCGAGCGGCTTGGAGACTTATGAGGTCATGTTCGACTTGTCCAAGAAGGCGAGTGACATCGCTTCGTTTGTAATGGGGAACAGGCGAAGCTCCAACTTGGGATGCATCCTGAAGCGCGACTGGGCCAAGAAGAATCGGCTGATAAAGCACGACGACCAGCCTCAGTGGAAAGAGCCTGAACGGAGGAGCGAGTGTAACAAGAAGTGCAGAGGGTATGGCTACTGCGTGTGCTCGGAGGATGGGAAGCTCGTGGCCAGCCTGCGAAATTCTGTAATATCTGCCCTGAAGAGGATATGTCCACGAAAATCTGCGAACGTGCAGCTGCTGAAGGATGCGTGCTTGGTGCTGAGGCTGCAGGGCGTCAAGCCGCCCCAATCAGCATGGCTCGACTCTGCGCTCGCGGACGACGATGGCGGCCCCCCTGAGGCCTACAGTTTCAGCCGCGGCGTAGATTGGTTTCATATCGGTTTTCTTGCTTCTGAGCCCGTGCCAGCCTGAGTTCCACGAGTTGCTGCAGGAACCCGTGGACGGCGAGACCCCGTACGTCTGGCTGCGGGCGCCACGCAGGTATTTCTACGGGTGGGCTTTGTTCTCAAACTTGGATCGTTTATGTTCGTGGACTTGCAGCTTGTATCGGCTGGTGGATACGTGCGAGCACACGGGGCTCTTCGATGTTACGTTGGTCCCAGTGGAGGCATTGCCATTGCCCGACGGCGAGGTCGACGTGTGGCCCGTGCGGAGGCGCAAGCGAACCAGAGGCAAAGCTGACGATGCACCGAAGCCCGCTGGGCCAAAGAAGCCGACCGCCGATGCGCTGGAGGAGGACGAACCCGACGAGGGCAGCGGCTGCGAAGGCAATGCAGAGGGCCACGGCGACACCGAGGGCGAGAATGAGGAGGAGGGCGCTGAATCGGCCTCCGATCAGGACTCTGATGAGGGGCCCGATATGTGGGAGCTGGTGAAGCACCACCTTGGGGTTCTCGAGTCAAGCCGCGGTGACGAGAGCGGTGGACACGGCGGCGGACACGACGGCGGAGGGGGCGACGAAGGTGTTGGTGGGCACGACGGCGGAGGGGGCGAAGGTGCTGTACATCCAGGGGGCGCGCCGCCCCCGCCCGAGCCAGCTCCGCCGCCACCGCCCGAGCCAGCCGAGCCCGCTGCCCGTTCGAGATCTTCTTCTAGCAGTAGTTCTTCGAGCTCATCATCCTCGAGTGGCGGCGCATCGCGTGGACCTCGCGGCCGAGTCCTCGATGTGCTGGACATCCCAGGCGGCGGCCGCATCTCCTACTACAAGAACGGCGACTTCGTTGCGGAGTGCCCGAACCCGAAGCACGGCAAGAAGTGCAGATTGACGCGCACTTCGAGACGCAATGACAAGAGACCCGCCCAAGGCAAACCATTGGGTCTCATGATGGGTTGGATTTCACTGGCGTTCCCGGGGGCCTTCCCCAATTGCCACGAACACGTGCACAACAAGATGTGCTTCCCGAACCACAAGGCTAGGATCAAGTACAGGAAGGAGTTGGAAAAAATAGCAGGCAGCAACGACGTGCTGCAGCATGAGAACCCACGCGGCAGGCCCGAACCACCAGGCCTGTCGTGAGCTGGACAAAAAACCTGCGTCTGCAGTGGCGGGGGTTGGGAGGTGGAAGGGGTTGGTTAAGTTTTATGCTGGGCGAGGGGTGGAGCTGCGAGGGGGGGGGGGGGGGGGGGGGGGGGGGGGGGGGGGGGGGGGTGCGATTGGTATACGTAGCACCCCGCAATTGCGGATAAGAGCGAGGGGGCGGGCGCGGAGTGGGTCGCAGGGCGTGTCGTCGCGGGTGGCTCGCGGGTGGGCCGCGCGGTGGGTCGCGGGGTGGGTCGTGGGTGGGTCGCGGGTGGGTCGCGGGTGGGTCGCGGGGCGGGTCGTGGGTGGGTCGCGGGTGGGTCGCGGGTGGGTCGCGGGGCGGGTCGCGGGGTGGGTCGCGGGTGGGTCGCGGGTGGGTCGCGGGTGGGTCGCGGGCGGGGGTCGCGGGGGGGACGACGACAGCAAAACAACAACAAGCAGCAGCAGCAGCAGAATCCTCACCGCGGACCCCCACTTCAGCCGCGCACCCAGGGACAGTGAATGACAGTTCGGGCCCCCTCGCTCTGATAAGGTACGGGCAATCCCAATGCGTGCCGCCAGTGTGGCGCAGGGGGGGGGCGCGTACGCTTCGGGGCCTCATGGTAGGCCAAAGGCCCTTTGGGCCGCTTGGCATCCGCTCCTTCCAGGGACGCCGTCGGCCCCGTGGGCCCGCGCGCCGAGAAAAGCGCAGCAGTTTTCCTAATGTGAGCGGGTGGTCGGATGGAGGTCCTATTGGGCATTGCGACAGAGCACGATCGAGAAGGGAGCGCCCTCCATCAAGGTATGCATCGCAGAAGTACCGAAGCGCCCGCGTGGCGCCGAATCCATTGCACAGCGTGGCTTGGGAAAGTGGCCGCCCTCCATCCTCGCAGCTGCAGGGGCGCAAGGCAATGGTGCGCCCAGCATTGGATATCTTCCATGCCAAACGGCCGATCGTCCGTCGGGAGCCGCAGTCTGTCTTGCTCGCAGCGGGTCGCTGATAACTCAGAGTTCTGGCACGCGTGAAGACCGCCCTCCAGTCACGCCCGCTCCGCTGACCTCGCCCCCTGCGCTGGGCAAGCAGCAGCGCCAGTCTGTTGCGTTTTCTCTGTCCTCGGTCCACGCTGGCGGGTGGGAGGCGGGCCCTTCCCGCGCCCATGGCGCGGGATGCCCTCTTCGTCGGGGGCCCAGGGCCCAGGGTGGAGTCCAGGCCATCGGCGCAACCCCCTGAACATGTGACGCCCGTTCGAAACCGAGCCCAGGTAAACGTTGCCGCGGATGCGCTGGCCGAGCGACGAAGCCGAGACTGGGGTGCATTCGTTCGCGCCCTTTTTCCCCGCCCCCATCGCCCGCTCCATTCGCGGCGTGATTCGACGCCCCATCTCGTTCTTCCGTGTCATTGCTGATGGCCTCGCCCTCTCCGTCCGTAACCGTTTTGGCTCAAGGCATTATTCGGCACGCGCGCGCGCGACCATATTCGAGAACCTTCTGTTGCGTTTGACGCAAGACAGCGCAATGGTGGTCGCAGATTCCGCTGGCTTGGCCAGCCCTGTCACCGAGGGCCGAGCAAGCCCAGAGGTCACAGACACGCCAGCGGAAGCTTTTTTCGGCGCCCAGAGTCAAGCCGCGGAGACGCACGATCCAGCCAGCGTGGAGGTGAAAGCCGAGTCGGACGGAGGTCCCATTGGGCCCGTGGGTCATCTTACCGTGCTCCCTCTCATTTCACAGGACTCGACGGCTGCCCCTTCGGCGGACGTCCTTGGCCGCCAGCCTACCACACCAGAGTCCCTGACTAGAGTTGGCCTGGCCGACGAGGGCACGAACGTTGCGGTCTCCGAGAACCCTGGCATCACGTGGGAGAAGCAGAATGTGAATATCTCCCGCGAGTTCAAGGACACGAACGACATGGACCCCCACGAGAAAGCAGTGTTCTATCGGTTGCTGGCGGCTCACATCGGCCCTTGCCGCCCGCATCATGAGGTCAAGAAGCTGCGCCTCACTGTCAAGTACGAGGTGCAGGTGCTCGTGGCGCACATGGATGAGGACATTGAGACGGACTGAGGACGGCATTCCTTACGTGACGGGCGGCATTCCTTGCATGACGGAGTGAGCGAGTGCGGGAGTGGGTGAGGACGGCCGCGCGCGCATGGCGCGCGCGCGGCGGAGTGAGAGAGGACGGCCGCGCGCAGGCCATGCAACGGAAGGTGCGTGCGAAAACACAAGTCCTGAACATGTGCGACGCTTCGCGCGCTCCGCCATCCCAACCTGGGGCGATGCCTAGGCGAGTTGCTTTGATCCGAGGAGTTGAAAAACTGCAACTGGACGAACGAGGGGGGGTGATGAGCAGGACTGGGGGAGGGGTGATTTGAGCACGAGGCTGGGGGGGGGGGGGGCGGGGGGGCGCACCAGGAAACGAAATGGCATTCACCCTTACTGGAAGGGTGGCGGGAAAATGTTACCGCCGACGCTCACATCGTTATTGGCTGTGTTGCAGTTTGCTGCGTCGCATTTTGTCACCCTCGCCCTGGGCGGCCAAATGCAACACAGCAAAATACAACGCAGCGAAAATGGGGCACGCGCCGAAGTAAACACAGGGAGGAAGTAGATACCCACCCCCCTCCAGTCACGGGGTGGCGCGTTGGAGGGCTTCGGCCAAAGGGGGGTGAGGCGAGGGCTTTCGTTCGCATTGTCCCACCGCTGGGTGCTCTAGCTCGCGCGTCGGGGCTCCTCGATGCGCTTTGGTCACCGCTGTGCGTTTTGGAGTTCTTGGGTTCTTGGGGGCGCATTGAACCTTCGGGCGCATCGCGGAGGTGTCTTGGGCCATCTTGGAACAATCTCGGATCTGCCAGGGCCAGTCGGGAAGCGATAGTGTCATGATGCAGCGCTCTGCTTTCTTTCAATTTCGGGCGGGGGGGTGCGTTTGTTTGGCTTCCGTGGGGGCCTCCGCGGCCATTCGGAGGAGTCTCGTGAGGGCCTCGGGTATCTGGGACCATTTCTGACGCAATATTTAACCGCGGTGGGCTACTCTGAGCCACCGTGGATGTCGCCACGAGGCCATCTGGGCTTTCATAGGGTCACGCACGTCCATATTGGATGCCCCAACCCTTCAATCACCCCCCGCGCACTGCCTGGGCCCAGCGAGGGGCGGCGCGAGGGCCCACCGCGCCCCTCCCCAAAGGGGGGCGGGGCGGGGGTTGGAAGGGGAGCTGACCCAGCAAGCCTTTGCCCAGAGGGCTGGCGGATTTCAGTCCCTCGCTTGGGACTTCCTCATACGGCGCGTCGCTGGCATGTAAACCTCTGAACAGCTACGCGGATGGAGGTCGGCCAACGTTTAACACTTGCTTCATGCTGATTTTACATATGGTTGAATTTCTTGATCGCGCGCATCCCCCGTCCACCCCACATCGAACGATAGATGACAACAGCGCTCGCGCAAAATGAGTTGCAGCCTTACGTAGCACCCCGCAATTGCGGATAAGAGTGAGGGGGCGGGCGCGGGGCGGGTCGCAGGGTGCGTCGTCGCGGGTGGGTCGCGGGTGGGTCGCAGGGTGGTGGGTCGCGGGGTGGGTCGCGGCTGGGTCGCGGGCGGGTCGCGGGGTGGGTCGCGGGGTGGGTCGCGGGGTGGGTCGCGGGTGGGTCGCGGGCGCGTCGCGGGCAGGGGTCGCGGGGGGGGAGGAGGGGGGGGGGACGACGACAACAAAACAACAAGCAGCAGCAGCAGCAGCAGAATCCTCACCGCGGATCCCCGCTTCAGCCACGCACCCAGGGACAGTGAATGACCGTTCGGGCCACCGCGCTCTGACTAGTGGGCTTACGGTGCGCTCATTTTTAACTGATTGACCTCCCCAGTGAAAGGGACATGCGACGAGCGGGCTTCAAGCGCGGGAAGGCGTTGTGGCGTCCTTGATGCGTTGGGTTAGCGTTGGCCCTGCATCGTGACATTCCTCCTATGCCTCCCCCTTGTTTCCTCATCCTCCGCTTGCCCCCCCGCTGTCCCTTCTTATTATCCTGCTACTCCTTATCCACGCCCTCTTCCTACCACCGCCATCCGTTGCCATTTTGGGCCGAACAGTGTTAGTCTACGCCGTAAGTTTCTAAAGGCGGCAGAATACCACTGCAGCTCGGCATGCGCCGATTCCACTGCGAACCAGCGGTGACCAATGCTATGCGAGATACCGCTGGTAAGAACGTGCTTGTGCATCGGGCCGCTTTCCAATGCGTTGTGTAGGGGAAGGCCGTCAGTTTGGCGTGCCAGATGCGCTGGGCAGAGCCAAGCGGCATGTGTGGGCATGCAGGCAGACGCGCGCGATACCGCAGTCAGCCGCGCGCAGCAGCGACCCACTTTACACAACGGCATCGCACGGCTTAGCATTGCGTTGCCCTCTGGCCTGACCAAGTCCCCAACGCGATCGGCCTTCCCGCATCGACAGGATGCGCGTCCCTGGCGTTCACAACGCGTCCCGTTTGAAGGGGGACGTTTTGCGGCGCGGCGCAACTGGCCCGTGGAGTTCCGCCAATGCCAGCCAACGGGGTGAGGTGTCGGCACGCCCGCCCTCAGAGCAATTGCTCGCGCGCCCGCGGCGCGATCTGCCGCGTCCGTAGCGACGTACCGCGTGGCCGTTTCGTTCGGATGCCCGCGCAGCGCTTCGCCCTGGTGTCCGCGGCGCGCGCGCCCGCGCCGCGTCGATCAAGGTCCGCGCGTCCGCGGCGCACCTCGACGGTCCATCGCGCATCGTGGCTCGTGGCTCTGCCAGCCCGCGGCGCGCCCGCTCGGCACCCGCTTGCCCGCTCGGGCGCGCGTTGCTAGGGCTGTGCGTCGGACATAGTGAAACCGCTTCGTTGCGGCGCCGCTGGGCGCGAGTCGACTCGTGAAGCGGTGTCACTACGAAATCGCGCGCGCCAGAACCGTCCGAAATGCTCGACTCGTGTTCCGACTCTCCCGACTATGGTTCCGACTCTCCCGACTC